>NTHP01000202.1:951204-971022 GCA_003416845.1 Oplegnathus fasciatus | reverse complement strand
TGCTTTAGACCCTGTTTTGAAACCCAAACTGCACTAGCTGATTATGTAGGTGTGGTTAGATTTCCTCGAGTCACATCTCAACTCCCAGTAGTCCTAGCTTTGACACTTCCTAATTCTCACCTTTAATAACAACACTTGTAGTATTTCACTCTGTTGTACGGCCCTTTGAAGTTTTACCCTACAGTGATTCCTCCCCCTCGTCACTCCTTTGGACGTTCTTTTATTTTTCTCAGATATATTTCTTTTTTCAAGTATATGTAAATTTCTATATATGGCTTAAAGCTTCACAAGGCAGTGTGGAGGCAAAAGAGGTAAAAGTTTCACTAATTTGAACTAATGCACTCAGTAATTAGGGGATGTTATGTGCTTAAACTGAACACAGTATGCTGATGTTTAACAGCTTGACAAGTCCATGATGCTTCACCAAAGAAGATGATAGTTCACTGCAAATTCATATTTTGATTTGCTTTTTTCGATTTCGATTGGATTTGACTCAAAAGAACTTTTGTCAGTGAGAGCTTCCTCACGCTCAGAGAAAGTGTCCATATCAAACAACAGAATTTGATTTTGGCAAATATGGTGAATGTGCCTGCCTCAAATTATGGGAACACTGGAACACTGTCTTCTATTGTGGCACCCAATTTGTGATTTAAATGTGTTTGTACATAAAACTCCTGCCAAGTGAAGCTTTAATCAGTGGAATAGCTCTGTAACATTGAATCTTGCAGCACTAGGAGATGTTTCCCTGACTTTTGCTTCTGTAATATATTGGCCATTCTCCTTTGTCTTGCACTGTGCTGGTGTGCGCCTGTGCATTTTTATTTTTCATTTTTATTTTCTCCCGTGCTTGGGCGTGTACGCTCCTGTGTGTTTGTGTTTTCATCTGGGTGTTTGCGTGCACGCACTGTATGTCCGCGTGTGTCCCCTCCTCTGCAGGTGAGCGAGGTGGAGGTGAATGGGCAGATCGAGGCGGTGTGTGAGTCAGTGTTCAGTGAGATGGAGTCGCAGGCGGTGGATGCCCTGGACCTGCCCATGCCCGGCTGCTTCCGCATGCGGAGCCACAGCTATGTGCGTGCCATAGAGAAAGGCTGCTCGCAGGAAGAGGAGGAGGGAGGTGTCACGGTGGGCAACAGGAGGACCAACTCACCCCCGCGCACCACCACCACTGTCAGAACCATCCAGAGCAGCACAGGTCGGTGGGAACATGCACTTGACACACACGCACACATACACTCATGTTCTCATGAACATGTGTGAACATACATAATTCATAGCACATTATGAATTGATATGTGTGCATAGGAAGTATGTATTATAGATGGACTGTGAGTCTAAGTTATGCAGCATGTGTATAGTGTCAACAGCAAGAAAAATAAATGAATTATTACTGCAGTTACTGCAGAGAGAGATGTATCCTTGTAAAGATTGGACATTGGATCAAGGGCCATCAAATCAAATTCTCTTTTTTCTAATTCTCTTCTTCCAGTCTTGCACTGAGTATTTTTCATAAAGAGTTACCTTGGATGGCTGACTGGGGAGTAGTTTCACTTCGCAGACCCAAACCCTCTGCATTATTATCCATCTGACCCAGTTTTCTTCTCAGATACAATATGATGAATGCAGAACTGTTTTTCCCACATAAGAGCTTATTTGAGCTGTAAAGCTCAGTGGCTGCTGGGTCTTATTTTAGCCCTCTTGTGTGCCTCATGGTCTGGAGCGCTTGGCTTTCCAGCATTACTGCATGCAGTATTGATGCTGAGTGGTGCTGGCATCCAGCACTGGGTGCTTCTATGTTTCCCACCGCAAATCCAAACGTCATTCCCTTACATTGTGCACGGTGAGTCACTGTCGCCTGACGCACACTGGCTTTCTCCTCCATTCCTTTTTAATTACGCCAATTAAAAAACAGCATTTCCCCAAACCCAGCCGACAAGGTTACAGTCAGCCAATTAAACACATTTACTGCAAATTGGAAAATTGGCAAAACTACTTCAATCAATTCAAAGGGCTTAAAATTGACTCTGAGCAAACATTTATTTAATTCTGTGTAAGATTTGCTGCAACTGACTTCTCCACGACTATAATTTCCTACTCCAGTTAATGAAATAAATAGTATCTTCAAAATATGAAGTTGCACCCCAGTGTTTTTATAATTTCACATCTATTGACAGTTCAGGGTAACAACACAATTAAGGGCAATAAAGGATTCGGTTGATTGTTCCATTGTGTGGTGGTACTTATTGATCTACAAAAGGAGACTGAAAAGATCAAGAGAGGGACATTCGGAGCCCCTTCCCCTGAGGAAGGAAGAGATAATGAAGACCATCTATCAGGTGAAGTGTTGTAGGGATTAACTCAGGTTTTCAGGCCAGACAGCTGCTCTGTAGTGCTACATACACTTCTGCTACACATGGCACAGGAAGTCTCTATTTCTCTTACTCCCAGCTGCCCAGTGTCTCTCACACACGTTGTAGATGCAACTTTCTTGATCTGTAATCATTTGCTGATAAAGTAACACCTTTAAACCCTTCTCGGGTAAAAAAAAAAAGTGACGAAGCAGAGGTGTCTGTGTGTGCATGTGTGTGTTGTGTAGCACACACGTCTGCAGCAGTAACCTCACAGCTGCTGGCATTTTAATGAACATCCATTTTTGGAGCCTGAGTTTGTCACATGATGAATGGACGTTGTGGAAGTACAGAGAAGAGATATTAGTGCAGTGTGGTAACTGATAATGCAACATTATGCTGCTGCTTCCAATTGAGGTCTGGCTCGCATAGATATGTGATTGGCCGTTGACTTCTTGTGACCCTTGACCTTCATTTGCTCACGACCTTATTGTATCGGGCAATCAGCTGCAATTGAGGCTCGAACAAAGGAGACAGGGAGAGTCGGTTCGAGTGATATATTATGAGGCGATGTGGAGAGCAGTTCACCGTGGTTGGTAGTGAAGGCAGGGGATTGCCTCAGATTACTGTCATAGTTGTACTACAGCACAATTCATCACCTCCTTAGATCTTCACCACTGAGTCGTCAGTCACTGTAATTAATTAGCTACCTCTCCTTTTCCTCCTCCTGGGGGAAAGGCTGTGATTGAAGAGGAGAGGAAGAGAGGGAGATTGGAAGGAGAATAGGAAAAGATCTCATTCTGACGACCTTTTGCCCGTCTCGCTCTCCTACTTTTTAACACGTGCACTACCGCCACGTTCACGTCATGTGGGAGTTAACGTAATTACCATTTTCTGAGTTTTACACAATGTTCACGCAGTGTGTGAAATATATGGATTGCAGGTGGTCTCTGATCCTTTAATTAACACCCCTAAACCTCAGTTAACACCCCTTGAAAACCTGAAAAGATGATTTTTGGGGGGTTTCAAAGATGAAGCCAATTAGTTCATATTTATCTGTAATGTAAAGTTTTTTGCATGTTGAAATGTGAGGAGTAGCACAGAAAATGTGACTGACCAAGACTAGGCAGCTAATGTATACCTTGCTCATGCCGCAACTGCTAGGATGAACATAAAGTGATGCCATCCTCACAAATTAATGCAAACTACGAATTTAGGCTTCTGCTCTTCTTCTGCATATTTGAAAAGCCTCATTCATGTCCAATACACATATAATATAATATGATATGATTTATTTATGAATTGCAGACATAAAAAAAAATCCAAGGGATAACCCTAAAGTGAAAACACTTACATCCAACGTGGTCCCGAGATTTTAAAAGACAAAACACAAGACATACAACATAAAATTAAACAATAAAATCCTGAAATCCAAAATTACATTACCATAAATTAGATAAATTAGAATGCCCACATCAAAATACCCAAGTACAACAAAGACAATTTGAAGGCTGAAGTAAAAATGTCATTGAAAATGTCATTATAAATCTGTGACTCTATTCCATAAAAAAATTCCTGACCTGACTTCTATAAGCCCCCTTGTTTTTAACAACTGGATGGAATAAGCAATACCATATGCAAAATAAAGATCCGTATTTATGCAAAGGAAAGAATAAAAACAGTGCTCGAACCGTCCTTATCTCACTAAACAAATGTCATATAGGATGTTTAATTGTGTGGTGTTGTTGTATTGCTATTTGGATTGAGTCATGGGGTATTTTGCATACTGAGTTCACATCAACAAGTCATTAGTATTACTGGGATTTTTTCTGCAAGTCCTTATATATCCGACTTGGCGCTAAACATTGTATTTACAGTGCCTGGAAAAGCAAACAAACATCGATCCCGTCAGCCAGCCAAAGTCGTTCAAGGTAATTAAATGCTAATTTAATGGATACAGGGCTATATTGACCATGCACAGTATGTTTTCACCCCCACCACAGTCATCATGTTATGTTATTTGTGTTCAAATTACACTCACTATCAGTAGCCATTAATAGTGTTTTGTCATCTACATAATGTTACTTTTGATATATATTTAAGAATTGTAGTTTCTCTTTCTATTTTGTTTGCGCTTATTGATGCCGATATGAGTCTGTTTTGGGATCAGAACAAATCCACAGAAGGACGGCTAGACTGTGCAGTAATAGCAACTGACTGGCGGCCGCCATCTTGAGTTGCACGACGATGTGAAACATTTTCATAAACGCGGGAATCATTTCCATTGTCACCTCCCGTCCCACATGATGTCAGTGCGGCATAACATGGACACATAATGGAGATGTGCTGAAGCATTCACTCTACGCCAGCCTTGTGCAATGCTCACTGGTCAAAGTGCAGATACACAAAACCCATAGAAAAAACTAGCTCGTGTGTATAGGCTTTTATATAAAAACACTCTCTCTCTCTCTTTGCTCTCACAGTATGTAAACTACACATAACTGATGGTGCGGTGACTTCCCAGCAGTCCCAGCTTTTTTCTGTTGTTCCACAATGCAGGAGAAGCATGCATGCACACGCTTACACACACACACACACACCCACACACACACATTCATTCATTTCACAGGAAATCAGCCGGGAGCCCGAAGTGAGAAGTGAAGACGTTGTTGTGGTGAATATTGCATGATGTTTCAGAAGGACGGTTCAGGCAGCAGTTCCAGAAAAACAGCCTGCGCTTATGGTTTCTGCTCCCACTTGTTCCCGCGGCAAACCGCCAAAATATCACACACACGTGCACGCACGCACACACAGACAGGTGAGAGACCTATCAGCTTCCGCTCATGCCCCTCTCCAGTTTGCCCACTGCGCCGCTCCAGCCCATTATTATTGATGATCTTTTTAATCCGGAGGAAGGAGACCGAAGTAAGGGGCTGTCCTTTGATCTCCTCTCTTTGAACGTCAAGTGGCTGTGGCTGCTATTGCACTGCCTCTGTGCCCACTCAAACTGGCACGTACGCACACACACACGCTAACCCGCGCAATCACTCGCACACTCATATTGCTATTGCATCGGACAGACATGCTGGCCTAGACGTCAGCTCCTTTGGATCGGTTTAACAAAATCTGGAGCAGATCCTCTTTCTAAAGCTTGGGAAAATCCATAGCAATCGGTTAATGTGAGGATTTTACTGCCACTAAGCCCTGGCTCCTCCACCCCGCGTCGTCTCCAGTTAACATATTCATCACCCCTTCACTCTGCTTTGTCTTTCCCTTCCTTGGCCTCTTACACAACAGCTAGATCCCCTGCCTTTTCACGACAGCAGTTAGGAGTGTGAGTAAATCAACCTGTTGTTTCACTAAGAAGAAGAATTGACCTTCAATTAGAAAGAGTATACACACAGACCTTAAGTCTGGGAAACGTGCCACAGTATCTGTTTCTCTTCCTCTCGCCCTCAGTTCCCCTGGCTCACTGACCTGCCGTCAATTATCCAGCCTCATTTTCCCAGCATCTATTTTTCAGGGGTGCTGAGGGATTGGCTGAAAAGGGTGGCTTCTCCTCCCCTAGCTCTTGTAATAGGCTACAGGACAATATTTAATTGAATGACTGTGAATTTCCTTACGGCCCCCGAACAGAGGCGTTGCGCTCAATAAAGCATTCCTTAAGTAAGTGTTTGAGGCATGCTTGTGGCTCATTTTGCTGATGGTCTTGTCAAACACTCAGTGGAATACCACCTCTTCATTTAGTTTTCTGACGCAGCTCTGGGCATGCTTTTCTATCTGTTCTCACTGTACCATCTGAAATACTTACCAAAGCCAAAACATGTAAGAATACAGAATGATAGTTTAGACTGCCCACTTTCTTAAAGATAATTTATGGGCAAATGTGATATAAATAAACGACAATGAAAGATGTCAGTTAGCATATACGAATACAGATGAAGAAGTTGTTTCTGGTGCAATCCAATATGAATAATGTCATAAATAATGATGAGGAGAGCATTCACAGCTTTGTCCAATATTTATTTATCATTCAAGCCTCAGCCAGCATCCTTCCTCAAGCATCAATAGGAAACGGCTCGTTTATGGCTCTATCTATAAACCAGGAAATCCACTGATATTTAAAACATGTCAAAATAAAAGTTTTCCAACTAAGAAGGTCAAGTTCATAACAATAGGACTGCAAGAAGACTTTATATTTCACACACTTAAAGTATATCGAAATTTTGTTGTGTATCATTTGTCCTGGCTGAAATGCTGATTACATTCTTGCTGAGAGTTAGATGACAAGACTGATACCACTCTCATGTCGGTATGCTATGTATGAAGCTACTGCCAGCAGCCTTCTAACTTAGCCTAGCATAAAGACTATTGTTTTTATATGAACTGTTGTTTTTACACTTTGTTTTGTACAGATTAAATAAACGAGATATAATGTGTTAATTAGTGACCTTTAGAAGCGTCATCAGAAAAAGAACAGAATGATTTTTGTTTTTTATACTTCCTGATGAATTTCAGAGAGAAGTATTTTCATCAAATTCCCTGCAATGTTTGCAGGCTTTACAGTGCTGAGATCACATGGGGCTCCTGTGTATTCCAGCTTCATCTACAGTACAGTACTACAGGCTAAAATAAAGCCTGTACAACACTGCCCCCAGGGGCTCAGTATAATGCAGCACTGCACCTCTGCCCCTTCTTCCTACAGTAGCTGCGTGAGTGGGTGGATGAAAAACTACGAGACAGCTTGACCCAATTAACAACAATCACTGCCATCACTGGCACGTTTCCAAGAGTTCTGTTCTGAGAGAGCTTGTGAGAAAAAATATCTTAGGATTTCCCAGTGTGCTAAATATAAGTGGCAGGAATACAGACCGCTAAAGTCCGGTCAAATCAAGATCAGGCCGAGCGTTTTGTCCAGATCTCCCCTCACACCTTCACCAGCCCACGCAAATTTCCGAGAGCAAGGCTGAAATTTGTTTTTCATATGTCAGGATGACTCGTGTCATAAAAGCAAAGAAAAATACCGCTCTAGGGTCCCATTTGTGTTCTCTTATTTGCTTTGAGAAGGTCCCCTCTCAAGGTGTGTTAGAAGAGGACTACAGGTGAAAGGCCCCTGTGGCAGCATTAAGTTTGAAAGAGCTATCGGTCCTGAGAACTCTGACCTGAGCTATGTTTCTTTGCTCCATGCTGCTGCAGTCAGTGACTGTGGATCTGGCCATCTGCTTGCCTGTTGTGTGAGAACAGAGTGATGAGTTAAGTGCAAGGTCAGGAAGGTAAACAATCCCTACGCCTGTATGAATAAAGTGCGATCAAGTTATTATCGCACGTTGCCATGTGATCTCTCTGGTGATCAGTTCATTTCTACAACACAAGATGAAACGGATTAGATACAGATCTAAATTGGTGTTATAAAAAGAGTTTTATGTGATGCAAGTACACAAGAAGATCATAACCACCCACCAACCCCCACTGTAAAAAAAAGTCAATGGTATTCTTGGATATAAGTATTATATACAAACACAAGGGGTAACCCTGCAATAAATCCTTGCCCTCCGGAGATGGAAATGCTCAGTGCCAAATCAGCTACATCACGCTTTGCTAAACCACAAGGTGGCAGTCATTAGACTATCTGAGTTTATGAATCACATCTCTTGTTTGGCTGAATATTTTTGGTTATATGGGTTTTAAAGTCAGTGAAGTAAACTTCAACTTGAAATTGATTTATAGTGCAACATCAACCCAAGTGCAAAGACAAACAATTAAATAAAAGTATTTAAAGATAATAAAAATTAGATTAATGAGATTTTGGTACCTGAGTCCAGAGCTATTTATCATTGGCAGGACTATATATCAGACAATAAGTTGAGTAATTTATTAAGCATCACTCGGGGTACTGAGGTGGGTTTAATGATATAAAATAGTTTACAGTGCGTGTGTGAGGATTTTAAAGGCTGGTGCTGATGTTTTTCAGACTAAAAGACTAAATAAATGAAAATAGATTTAGTAGAATAACATGCCTGGCAGTACAGAAAAAGTTTCGCAACAACATTAAGAACACAATTTAGTGAGATAAAAGTTACAGAAGCTATAACAGAACATTTAAAAGAATTAATAAAATGTCATTTTCTGTGATTTTATAAAAGCACTTTTTGTGGCTAGTCAAAAACTTCTTCCTGGACTCATGACCAGAGTAGTCCCGGCTATACGGTCCTGTCATTAAGGATTCTGCTTTTAAGCAAAAAAGAGCAGTCTCCTGGTTAAATATTGAGCAATGGAGAGAAATTATAAATTAGTCTGCCTCCTGGATTAAAAGCATGCAGCTGTTTTTTTCTCTTTTAGTTACAAATTTTATTATTTGTTTTCCATTAAGATCAGTGTTTAGAGAGTTTATTCTATTTGTTGAGCTGATGCAATACAAATAAAGTTAAAAAAAACTAAATAAAACTAAACTAAAACTAATAAAATGATTGAATTAAATAAAAGATATATTTTACAGAGATGCCAATTTGATATAAAAAGCCCTAAGAGTCTTTATTGGAATATGTGGGTAAATAAAATATGTTCAGAAAACTGCTGAGCAGCACAGACGCTGGAGGAGTCAGAAGGGAAAGTTACAGAGGCATTGCAGTGAAGTTTTCGGGACTGTCCCACCCAGCGCTGAGCGAGCTATTAAGTGTTGGTGCGGGGCGGGGGGTGCGATCAAGGCGCGTCCACATCCTGACATAAGATCCAATATCGTCAGAGTGGAGAAGGGAAAGAGGGAGAGAGGACTCCTCCTGTCACCTCATCTCGGCTCAGTGTTGCGGACTCGCGGCTTTCATGACGTTACTGCAGTGTTTCTACCGCGCGCTGCTCAGCATGCGTGACTACTGGATTCGCCTTTGTGAGTAAAAGCCGCTGTTGTGTTTCTCTTGTGAGCGAGGCATGATGAGCGATGGCGAGCTGCATCAACAGAGAGAGGAAGTTAGGTTGTGTGGCCTTCAAAATAAAAGCAGAGTGTGTCGGGGAAGGGGGACAACAAGTAGAGAGGTGTCAAAATAAAATTGTATCCAACACAATGCGAAACACATTGGAATTTCTTCACCACCTATTAAATTCAGATAAGGATGCTTATAGGTTAAGTTAAGTAGCAGACGGCAGGCAAGCATAAATGATAGCTTATACCAGTGAAATTTAAAGTATGTCATTGGCCTTTACTATGAAAGTACCGACCGGAAGTTGTGTGTTTATTGCAAGTCACTTGACTCTGACTCTATCAGCGCCCATCCCGTGCTTTCTGCTTATTCATGCTTCACATAAAAATGGACGAAGTGTCTTAAGTTGTTAATATTAAATACGAATAAAAATGAAACAAGCATCATTAAACCTCATTAAAAAACATTAAGTTAATTGATGCCATATGGAATACAAAAAATGATATTTCTAAACCAATTATAAAGGGATTGTTTTTTTTTAATTACATTGATTAAACTAAATGCACTAATGCAAACTAAATTCTTTGAATATTTTTCCCTTTGTGGAGTCATATATGGCCTGTGGCTGACGAGCTCTTGACACTGCCATTAAATGAACTTTCAGCTATCTCCCAGGCCCTCTGCAACATGTTTTCCCTCCCAACTAGACACCATGTGAGCACACTGAGATCAACCTACATGCTGTTTGCTTTCCCCTCCACTCATGGTAGCCGGGAAATATTGAACACCTTCCAGCTCCCGGTCTATTTTGGTGTCATATCTCTAATGTGGGGGGGGGACGACGACAGGTGTGGCCTGCATCACACAGAGCGACGCCTGGCACAGCATCACAATGCATGCCTCTGCAGGGTCCGGTTATTTAGGTCAGACTCCGGGCCCCTCTGGAATTGGAGTGGTTCATCTCAGACTTCTGTGCTTGTTAAAGTGAGCGTCCAGAGGGCAGGGGAGAAAAATGCTGAACCCCACAGGCCTTATGGGAAAAGGGATCACTGGTGCCACTTACCAGTTTGAGGCCTGCTAGGTTAGATGGAGGGCCCCTAGCTCCCTACTGTGTGACAGATGAGCAGTCTGTGGCCTCATGTCTCCAACCGACCATCTGTGTTTCAGTGAGTCATGCATACACTTCAGTTCATGTTCGCCACTGATGTCAGCCATGCTGCCCGCCTGCTCACCTACCAGCTTTCCGCTTTCTATTCTCGGACGAGGCTCCGAGACCCTCCTGAGCTCAACATGCCATGGACACACACATACTGTACACACATGTCTCTGGTGATCCAAGCAGGCCAGGTGGGATTATGTTAGTATCATGTAAATGACAGAGGCCGTCCTGAATATGAGTAAGGGAAGGCTCAGCTGTTGACACACTCATCAACACTTTCAATCAATAAGCTAGTTAACATGTGATAAAATACACTCTATACAATAGATTTCTTTGCTTTACTGTTATATATTGTTCTGTTTTTTAATCATATTGTACTGTCATTTGTTTCCCAGCTGACTCCCATTACTTTCTTTGTTTGTTGTACCTACTTCACCCTGAGGGATCATTAGTTTCCTTCAGTTTCATTCACAAATTTTTCCAACCCATCAGTACTGGCTCAGAATTCATCCTGAAAAATGTTTTCTCAAGGGCACAGTTACACAACCATATTTTGAAGTGCCAGCTGTTTAAACATATTGGCTTTTAAACTGATAGACAGTAAAAGGCTTCAGGAATGACTGTTCCCAGCTGGCAAGGTCATCGTAAAGAGCAGAATCATTGCTTGATAAAGTATTTCAGTACAAAATGGAACATGTTCAGTAACATTTTACTCTTATGTGGATCTGTTTTAACTGGTTGAGAAACTGCCCAGAATCACATGGTATGTTGCATTTGTGGTTTAATCTGCACAAAAAAATGGATGTAAGTTTAAAGGAATAGTTCCACATTTGGGGAAACACGCTTATTTGATTTCTTGCCGAAAGTTATGAGAAGATCGATACCACTGTCGTATCTGACCGTTATGTATGAAGCTACAGCCAGGAGATTGTTAACTTAGCATAAACACGGGAAACAGCTAGCCTGGCTCTGTCCAAAGGCAAAAAAAAATCCACCCACCAACTCCTCTAAAGCTCATTAATTAACACATTACATCTCGTTTGTTTAATTTGTACAAAAACCAAGTGCAAAAACGACATGTGGTTTTCTCGGGGCTTACGTGCTGAACTATATATGTACTAAATACAGTCATAATGTATGTTTGGGAAAACTTTTTTACTGAAATGATTTTGAAATGTTTATTGAAGCAGACTCCATGCTTACATGGACACTTTAAGCTCCAAGCTCTAAGCTGAAATAGTGCTGTAGTCTATGAGTGTGGAGTGGTTTGAGGGTGGTTTAATGCAGTGGATAGCACTTTGTAAAGTATATCCAGTTGTCTCAGGTTTGTTGTACCCCTGTGTGACTACAGAGACTAACAGTCAGACATATAGCTTGCAATATTCCCTCCTCTCTCTCTGTAACTTTCATTGTGTCTCTTTCTCTCAGTTCAGTGAGGCTTTATTGGAGAAAGACAGTATTGCCAAAGCACACTCCTTCTCTCTCTCGATCACGCACTGTCAATTATTCAGTCATATTTTCACAACCACGCTCACTTTTAACAGGTGCTAAGACTTCAGCTGCCCCCCTTCTGTCTTCCACGTCGTCTTTTAACAAGCAATTATCATGTTAAAGTTAAAGGAATACTTGCCAAGGGAAAGTCAGACACTTTTACTTCTGTCATCTAGTCCGAGGTGTCCACATTTACAGTAACTTTGGATAGAGACGTGATGACAGGCAACTCATAAGCACAATCTCCCTGTCTCAGGGGTACTGAAAATAAAACAGCATAAGAATGATGAGGGTCAGATGTTAAACAAGTAGAGCTTCTGTCTGTTAGCTGGCTGAAATGAAACCTACATTTAAATGTAGTCAAGTAAAGGTAAAAATCTGCTTGTTCAAAATGTACGCAGTTGTTCTTCTACAACATATTGTTCTTTGTGTAGTTTTAGCTCTTCAATCTAAACAAAGCAAAGTGTCTTTGGATCTGATGTCTTTCACTACATTTCCTGCATATTTAGTGTTTCTCTCACTTGCTGACTTTTTCGTTACTCACTTCTAGTCTTTCAACTTCCCTCTTTCAGCAGCCTCTTAATTCCTCTGTGCTGTGGGGAAAGTTAATTCCAGATTTCTAATAATCCACATAAAAAGCAGAACCAAGACAGAAGATAAAGAGGTCAGGTGAAAATGCGGTCGTTAATTAGAACTGTTAGGCCTACACGCTAAGCTATAAAACACTATGGAGCCTCAAAGAGGACGCTGTCCTTTCTTACCAACACGTTATTGTCTCCTGTCTAGGAATGCGCGTTGTGTGTTTTGATCTATGTTGAACATTTTGAAATGCAAGCTCTCTGCATGGACAAAAACCCAGTTAATCAATAATATCAGTAAAGTAGTAGTAAGGCAAGTGCAAAATGAAAATACTGTACAGGATGAGTGGCTAGCTAACCTACGATCATGGATGAATCTGATTACTTCTGTAAGAAAAAGACAATTTGGATGGCACAAGCACTCTGAGTATTAGCTTTAAAAAAGTCCTGACTCGATTCATAAAATCAGTGGGCACAAAAAATAACAGGAAAGGTGGTTTATAGTGTTTTTTTTGCAAACATGCCTGTATCTTTACATGCTTGTGCCAGTTTGATACAGATGCAGTTTATATTTTTGAAGCAATAGTAAATGTGTATTTTGTATTTAGTGTGCTTTTATTTTGGTGTCATGCCAAACATTTGGCTCCTTACAAGACCACTTTAACCATTCAAATCAAACATTAAAAGATTTAAAGTGTTTTTGCTAATGAAAGGCTTTTTCCTCATCTCCCAGGCTTTTTCCAAGTGACTGGCTAACTTAAATGTTTTGTATGAAAAAAGCCAACTTATATCCATATTTGAAAAATCAGTTTCTGTTTTTACCTTACTAAAGTATTGCATGGTCCCTGATGAAAAGGACAATAGAAAACAAAGTGAACTCACTGTCTGTATCACTGAGATGGCACATTGAACAAATCCACTTTTCTTCTTTTCTCCGGTTTCCACATTTAGTGTTAAAAGCCACTCAGTATTTTACATTTCTTCAGAATCATAAAATTGTAACTTGAAAATGAAAAAAAAAACATAAATAACAATGTTAAATCTAACTATTGCATTCTTGATAAGTGTTAGTGGGCATCAGCAAAACAAATGACCCAAAAGAATTTCCTCACTTAAATGTAAAGTGTGAAGTGGATATGTAGGATATTAAATAAAAAGGAGGAAATGTAACAGATTAAATAAGCATTTGTAAGCATTTTTCAAAGTGTAACATTGTTAAACCAGACTTTATTGTGAAAGATATGCTGTTGTTTTTCTCCTGAATATTTGCATTATGATAAATAATTCATTCAATTTCCTTCCTGCCACTAGAGGGAGCTGTATCCCCACTTTTAGAATAAATCCAGCTTGCCTTCTGATGTCTCTCCACAGCAGTGGGTCCCAGTAAATGGGGCAACTCACAAGTTTTATCATGTGGTACTGCTGTCAGAAATTATTTTAGGCACATTGTGTGTCTTATCAACACTTCCAGTGTGTTTCTGTGGGTGTCTAAAAGACAGAAAGAGACAGAGATAGAGGAAAAGAGGGAGGAAATGAGTGATCAGCGTGTGAGATACTGTACCCCTGAATCATGACGGACAGTCATGTTTGATGTATATTTGCCTGAGAGACATGAAGATCAAACGATGTTCAATGAGGACGTTGCACAGGAATGCTCCTTTGAGCTCCATCAATCCCTCCTGCCATGTTCCTCAGTCACACACACACACACACAAACACAAGCACACACGGATAGTTCTCTATTTCCTGCTCTGGCGTTAATTACAGGGACAGATAAAGCCCTGCCTTAGCAACGTATGCCGCTGCATGTGAAATACACCTGTGTGTCAGCGGATCAAAGCTGCCATCCTCTAAGGTGGAATTATTATTCAAAGAGGGGATGTAAATTAAACAGTACTCTGGTGTCATCTGTCTCTCCGATCCTCTCTGTTGCTCCCTCTCTCACACACACACACCTGCGTAATGCTGTCATTCCACATGCTTTGATGGTACAAGTAGGTGTGTTTGACAGGAAACAAGGGCTGGGTCGAGGCATGTGGTGACACACTAGCACACGCACCGCATACGTGTGGAATAAAAAGGAGAAACACACCAGTCGTGGTTGTAAGCCGTGCCTCGGTGGAGCTTTTGAGCGTGTGGGTGTGTGTGACTGCAGAGTGTCAAAGTGTCTGTGTGTGGCTTCTCCGTTTGCAGCTGCGGGATCAAGCCCGCACTGGGAGCCCGATGTGGGTAAACTGTGATTTGGCTATCTCTCTTCCTGGAGGAGATAAATCCTCGCCATGCTGGTGTGTCAGCCACTCAGTAATTACTTCATCCTGTCACGACTGTCTGAGAATGCAAGCCAGTGGGAACTTGCACTGTCGCTCTTTCATTGACACGAGGGGGAAAAAAAACACTCAGCATCTCTTTCATACGGCTCAGTGTCAGCTTAAGGGTGTTAGTCATCAGATGAACAGATGCAGAGAAATTGAATTTAGTTCACAAGCTTTGCATCTGTGGATTTATTACCTGTTATTCCAGCTTGCACAGTTGCAGTCAAATTTGTTATTAAGTTGTTAAGATTTCTTCCTGCTTAATTTAACCATCTAATTCTAGCGTGTCTGATGTCCAATTTAATTTGAAGTAAATCATGCTCTTGTGATCCAGATGTAAGCAAGGAAAATGGAACGTTCTTGGCTTGCAATATGAAATCTTTCACTAGATGTCATCATAGCCTCAGCCGCTTTAAAGCATGTTGGCAGTCACATTTGTGTAATCTGGTTCAACCTGTAAGTGTTGAATATGGCCCAAATAGTGCGTAACATGACACTCTGATGCAATGTGATCCTAAGTAACCTATGCAGATGAATTGCACCTGTAGGCACTTGCTGAATATTTGTGCAGGTATTGCTATATCATAATATCAGTCATGTGTAATTATTGTGCATTTCCATGACCTGAATCAACAGTGATTTCCTGCCTGGACATGCTCTAAAGCAGAATCAAAGTCAGTAGGATAAATCTTCAGGACTTAAAGCTTTGGTTAGTGGCTGCTAGGTTTTTAGGTTTACTTACGACTTAATTGGTCCCAGTTTGTTATGGCCTGGAATGCTTTGATTATAGCCATTTAGGGAGGAAGAGTGGCGTTTGGATATCTTTTGACACAGGAAGCGCAAGCAAGAGAATGTCATTCATTCCTCTCCTCCTGCTCTCAGTTTGAAACAAGACATGAGAGAGGGGGAAAAATTAGAGAGGGGTGCTGGGAGGAGCTGACGGGGCCACGGCAAACACAAAGAATGGCCGTGGCAGTGGACCCCCGCTGTCCCCCACTCTGCAGAAAGAACACATACACCAGTTTCCTGCTAAAAAGAAGGAATCTGTACACTGAGGATTACCTTCCCAAATTGTCTAGATGTAAACGGCACATTTTGGCGTGTCTGTTCAAGTGGACAGGGGCTGCTCTGTCAGGTAGGGGCTGTCCCACTCCTCCCTCCTTGCTCTTCCTGTCTGTGTTTTGGCATCAGAAGGAGCAAAGGAAAAGCAAAGCCCCGAAAGGATTTCCTCAGTGTTGACTGTGGATGATCCTCATGGCTCCTGCATGCTAAGGCTTGGCAAGGCAGGGCCCGCAAACTCAAAGCCCTGGGTGAATGAAAAACACCGGAGGAGTTAAATCTCCTCTGAGGAGATTGTTTTTTTCAAGAGGAGAAAAGAATGTAGAGGCAAACATGCTTTTTGCTCTGTTGTCTTGACAGAATATTAAAAGTTTTGAGACTTTACTTGACAGCTAAATTGTGTGGTTGAGAGTTCATGTTGCTTTCACTGTTCAGGAGGGGAGGGAGTATGTTGGAGTAACTCTGAGGAATGGTGCATGGCTGTAAGTGGGTGGTTTGGGCTGTGCAGTGTGGGAGGCCAGGCCCCAGTGCAAATTAAAGACTTCTCTGTGAAAGTCCCAGACTCGGCTACAGTAATGTGTGTGTGTGTGTGTGTGTGTGTGTGTGTGTGTGTGTGTGTCTGTGTGTGTGTGTGTCTATGTGTGTCTGTGTGTGTGGCAGGTTTGTGGTCAGCTGGGTGGATCTGTATTACAGTGGAGACGATGAGGTGCAGCAGGACTCAGAGCTTCAACATTGGATCACCGACATCAACACACACGGCTTCACACACAACTCAGGTGTCTGTCTGTTTGTTTGTTTGTTTGTTTGTTTGTTAGAGAGACAGATGAGGTTGATCTGTCCCCCCATGGTGTCGTAGAGAAGAAGCAGAAAATGCTTGTGTTGAAGCTGTTTTAGTTTGAATCTTCTCGTCCTTCAGGTTTCCCTCAGTCTTTCCAGACCAAAGCAGAAGTGTCCAAGTTTGTCACCATGATCATCTTCTCCTGTTCAGCGCTGCATGCCGCTGTTAACTTCTCCCAGGTGGGTGACCTACAGGACATCTCGCCTGACTGTAGTTTCCATCTTGTTCTTGTCTTGATGTCATCACACACTGTAAAACAAGCTCACGGCACAGAGCAGCACATTTAAAGAGCAGGTCTGGAGATACTTTGTGTTATGCTGGTAGCAGCTAATGTAGCCTCTCGCCTGCAGAGAGGCTACAGAGGTCTGGACACATTTTGTCGTTTTTTAAACTTGTTGTCTTCAACTGATGCTGACTCAAGTGACATCACTTGAGGACATTTTTCAGACTTCACACAGCTGGAGACACTAAAGGATTTATGCTACTTTTAAAACTGCACAACACCTGGAGACATGCTGAGGTGGAAAATCACTGGAGCTCTTGAAGATGAAGACTTTTAAAATGAACTTTGTCGCCCTTTTCCTCCGTGTTCAGCTCTGTCTCATTTGTCTTTGTGTCCTGCAGTTGGACTTCGCCCTCTGGATGCCAAACTGTCCGGCCTCCATGTCGCGTCCTCCTCCGCAGGTCAAAGGCGCGGTGACGGAGGACGACATCATGTCCTACCTGCCGGATGTGAACTCGACCTGTCGCGTCCTGACGGTGCTGACTATGCTGTCGCAGCCTGCCACCAACTTTGTGAGGCTCCACCCGCACCGTCCTGTCTTTCTGTCTGCTTTCTGCTTCTATACTTAAAATCTTAAAATGTTTGTAGGTAACAACAAAATGCAACACTCATTAATAATTAAGTATTTCATTATGAATTTAATTATTATTAATTATTAATTACTTCACAAGACAGCTTGCTTTATAGTTTATTTGAGCTGGACTAAAATTGATACAAACTTGTGATAAAATCCTGCAGACATCGTTCACGGTTCTCATGTCTAAACATCGTTAGTTGTAGTTTTAGTGTTTGGGAGTCAACCTCTGTGTGTCGCCCCCTGCAGGTTCATCTGTGTCACTACAAGGAGGCCATCTTCAGAGGCGACGCCCACCGCAGGCTGGTGGAGGAGGTGCAGGCTGAACTCAAGGCCATTTCTGATGACATCACAGAGCGCAACAGCCAACTGGAGCTGCCGTATCCTTACCTCTCTCCTGAACACATCGAGAACAGCGTGGCCATTTAAATCTCCATTTGCCTCTTCAGAACAGCTGTATGTGATTATCATTGATTTCAAGATTTATAATGAATAAGGTTCATTCTGACACATTTTCTCCATCAGACCAGTTCATTTTTAACTTTTTTCTTTTAACAAAAATGAATTAATTTTACTTCTTTGCTGACACGATCATATTGTGTAATAGTATAAATATAAAAATCTATCACAGTCAAAATCACGTCTGCTTTTATTTCAGTCAGCGGTATATTGTTACTACTGAAACTTACATAAACAAAACTAATGTTCTGTTGATCTACTAATCAATTAATTGACTTATTATCAACTGTGATCTATGGCAAGTTTCAAATGTCTGTAAATGGATTTTTAGGAAATGAACTGAAACCAAAAGCTGATGAGAAGGAAAGACGACGGACATGTGAAACACTGCAGCTTGTTTTAGAAGTCACAGGCCCCAGATTTGGTTCTTTATAGTCAAAAACTGCAGAACTGAGCAGCATAACGTGATTCAAACTTACAGAGCAGGACTTTAAACTGAATTACATTTGAGTGTAATTTATATATGTTTCATTCTTAGATGCAGTATATTTATTTGTTGTGTTTCTTTGCATTTGCTCAAAATCTGAAGGTACACCTGTGTAAGATGAAAACACTAATAATACAGCAACGGTACTAAAAACTACAGGAGAGTGACAAAAAAGGTCAATTAATTTCCATGAATTCAAATGATGCTTTTTAAAACCAGACTCGACCAGCTAGCTGGTGCAGTGTCTTTTAGGGGTCATCAGACCAAACATCATTAATCTTCTACAGCAATGAGCCTTAATTAACTGAAGAGGAAAACTATGTAGCTGTTAATACATACGACGCCATGTTTGCAATCATGACCGTTATTTTTGAGTCCTCAGCCAGTAAACACAGAGTCCAGCTGAGGCTGATGGGAGTGTCTGTAGTTCTGCAGGTGTTTGGTCATAAACCAAAGTGTTGGACACATTAACATGTTGACCTGATGATGGCGCTACATGAAAAGTCAGAGGATNTGTGTGTGTGTGTGTGTGTGTGTGTGTGTGTGTGTGTGTGTGACTGAGCTTGTGTGCAAGTGGCCGGCGGGGAATAGACCCAACCCTCCCTCTTTTATTTTTTTTAACCAGTCATTAAAAATAAGCCACAACTCACCCCTGATACACACTGAGAGACAGCAAGAGAGAGAGAAAGAATGCATCTCCTCTTTCTCCTCCCTTTCTTTGAGCTTTGCTGCTTCACTAACCAAGTAAAACGGGGAGGAAAGGGGAGGAGGGGGGAGGTTGTGGTCAAGGGGGACTGATTCCACTCAGAGGTTTTTTAAGACGCACACTCAGACCCCTCCCCCGTGTAAAGAGTAGCAGGAGCTTTTTTTTTTTCTGTCCAGGAGGGGAGAGCTAGAGAGAAAGAGATGAATGGGCAAAGGAATGCAAGAGACAAACGAGTGCTCTCGGCAGGAGAGTGGGAATGTTGGAGAGACCATCGTTCCTCCCCCACAAGATTCTGCAGGGAGTGGATGTAAACACATAGGAAGAGAGAGAAGATGGGGTGTGAAAAGTCACACCTGAGAGAGAGAGAGAGAGAGAGAGCGCTCTGTAGCATCAGATATTTATATATACCCTGGTGCATGCTGTCTGCATCGCCCGCTACTTTGGACACACACAGATCCACATACATCCAGCCAGTGCCTATAGCTGCCATCTCGTCTTTCCCTCCGCCCTCTCCACCCCTTGAACAGGATGTATAGGGTCAGAGGGTCAGGACTGGAAACTACAAAAGACAGTATGCGTCAGTGTAGCCTGGTTCTTGTTCCAAATCCCCCCC
>NTHP01000202.1:914199-931974 GCA_003416845.1 Oplegnathus fasciatus | reverse complement strand
AAAAAAAAAGCACAGAGGTTTTTTCTTTTAAAATAGCTAAAAGTAAAAGTAAATTACAAAATCAAAACTATACTTATACTCATGAAAACACATAACATTACTACAGTAGTGAATAAGTTTGTCATAGATGCCAAGAGCAAAGTATGTTTAAGACACTGAGATGACCTTCCTCTGCCTTTAGTGTGCAAACAAACGGGGCAGACCAATCATGAGCTGATCTCTGAAATGTATAGCAGTAAACGTGTGAGGATGCGACCAATCCGTCTGTTTGGTCTGTGAAGGAGGGCTGATTCTAGCTCTTGCTCCGCTCTCTAAAAAATGATAAACAGTAATAATGGAAAGACATAAGACAGGCAGCATTTCTCTGATAACATTTTTGGTCCCTGTGTGCAAATAAGATACACATGTAGATACATACGCATGTATGTGAAATGAATAAACAACTTACAGCCAAGGCACCTCGATACAGTTTGTTTTTTTTCCATAAAAAAACATCCTCATCAATTTGATTGGTATACCAAAAATAGAAATGATCAGGCTTTCATGTGGATTTGTTCTCTGTTGCGTGCAGACAAGTCACTGAACTCAGAGGAGTTTCATAGTCGAGACACAAAGTCAGTCTCTATTCCCTCCTCTTCTTCTTCTGTCACTCTCTCCCTTTAGGAGACCAGCTGTTTGGCTTGCAGCTCCATCTCTGCGGCCCGTTTGAGGGCCACGTCCACCAGGAGCTGGAAGCCGCTGAAGTCTTGTGTGAGGTCTGGAGGGGTGGGGGGAGGGGTGTTGAAGAGCCCGCTGCGGGGGCTCAGGTTGCCCTCCATGCCGGTGCCGCTGAGGATGGTGGTAGTGGTGGGGAGCGGCTGGCTGCCCGGCCCTTCATCCCGGCACCTGAACAGCGCCTGCGCAGACTGCAACAGCTCGGCCGCCCTGTCACAGTTCATTCCTGGCACAGAGGGGTGGGAGGCTGTCGGGCTGGCCTGCATTGCTGCGGTGACAGTGGTGTGACAGATGACAGAAGGGCGGGTGGGCATAAGCCCTGGAGAGGGGGACATGGAGGTTGGAGAGGGTATGGAGGGAGACACCGCCTTCCTCAGGACGCCGGGCATGGCGGGTTCGAAGCTGGAAGGGTGCAGAACACGTTTGTCGTAGCTCTCCTCTGTACCTGCTGCAGGACTGCTGTGTTTCGGGGACTGGGAGCTGTCAGAGAAGCTGTCGCCTGCCTTGCTGCCTTTCCTGGATATGGTAAACTGGTTAGGATCTTTGCCGTCTTTCCTCAGCATCTCTGGAAGGAGTCGCCGCCGTGCGTTAATGAACCAGTTGCACACCTGGGAAAAGACAACAACAAAAATCCATGCTGTAAGAAAGCCGCATCACATGGCTCACTTATGTTCTGCCTTGCAATTTAAAAGAAAATCTGCTGGTACACTTATCCCCAGGTGCAGTTTGCACCTGTGTTTTCAATGGAGGAATCAAACTGAAATATCATCACACACTATTTCACACCAGAGGCTGTGTGTTTCACAACATTAGCATTTCCTGTATATCATTCCAGCACTGCAGAAAAGAAAAGACCTAAGATTTACACCAAAGATTATGATCAAACTATGCAAAGTTAAACATCAACTTTCATCAAAACGTCTAGTTTAGAATTCTTAATCCTGTATCCAATAAAAAGTAATCTCCTTTGTCATAGCAGTAATCACGGTCATCTCTCCTCTTTTTTCCTCAGTCCTCCAGGCTAGTCGTAACTGGCTCAGGGAGACTTGCAGCTCCAACCATGTAAATGACTCTGCATTGTTCCCAGACAGCTGGGATGGAAAGGGGCTGGAGGGAGGGAAATTCCTGTCCAAGTGCCTCAGCCAAGCCCACAGCACACAGGGAGTGAGTTTACTCACGTTGTCTCAGGCTTTAATGTTGCAACATCAAGCTGGTTTGGATGACCTTCAATTCACTGTTTATGTGTCATGTTTTGTTTGCCATCGAGACAGGAAATGATTCAGTCAAGCTGACACTTGCTTCCTCTTGACTTCTAGAGTGGTCTGTTTACACTCCAGGGGTTTACTGCTAATCTCATCTTTTCTGACATATCTGCGTCCATACCTGCAGTGTGGAGAGCTGAGTCTGCTTGGACAGGAGGGCTTTCTCCTGCTCAGAGGGGTAAGCGTTGTAACGGTGCTCGTACAACCAGTCCCGGAGGATCTGGACCGACTCCTTGGGCAGATTCCCCCGCCGCTTCCTCTTCCCGTTGCTCCCCGCGCTGGATGACAGATCCAGAGGGGCGTCCACGCTGTCCTCGTCATCCGTCTCACTCCCCGACAGCATCATCAAACCTGCGCAGGGCGAGCGCCGAGTGAGGAGAAAAGAGAGCGTGTGAGAACAGGGACAAAGAAAAATATGTATCCGCTGATGTCAGCCACCCTGTTGTCGCCCTCCCAGCCGCTCTGCCGCAGCCGTTTACCAAACGCAAGCTGTCTGGGAGGCAGCTGATGTGTCAGAAGCAAGCTGTCAAGTTCAGCCATGTGATTCATATAAGGAGCGAGGGAGGGTGTGAGGAGNNNNGGGGGGGAGCGAGGGAGGGATGGAGGGGGGACGTCACAAAGGCTGGTCTGATGCTGTGGCAGTTATAAAACCTGCCTCGACAAATACAAGCCAGGTCTATTGCACAGACTGAGAGCACACCTTGCATGCTTGGATAAGTAAAGTACACGGGGCTGACCACAAGAACAATCAAAGTGTAAAGGGAGATTTTGTTTTGAAGAACGGCAACAGTGTATTTGCAAAGATTAAAGAGTTGCTTTCTTTTTTTGATTTAGCGTTTTAGGCATGTCTAATCAAAGTCAATCACGATCAAACAGGATTTGGGCCTCTGAATTACTTTGAATGTGAAGAGTTGGAGCCAGGGAAAATAAATCTGCTTATAAACTGTTTGTAAAACCCACTTTGATCAGATGTTTAGTCAGACATTAGTCTGTTTTTAGTCAAGTTTTCAGCATGTGTTTAATTTTATACAATGTAGGGTCCAATTTACACAAGTCATGAATATAAAGAAGCACATCTTTTTTTAATTAGATACTGGTAGTTGTTCATATGATGTTTAGATCACTGTTTACACATGGATATAAGCAGCTTGCTATGCAGGCAGCCCAGACTCCATTAAGAAAAAGCAGAAATTGAGAGGATATTTCAAACACAACCCTATGCAGTCTGCTCAGGGGCAAACTAGTGGGAAAGGAATAAGAGAGTTCCCAAGTCTGAGCGGCCAACAGGATGAGGTAATTACGTAGGCCGGAGAGAGGGGAAGGGGGAGGGGAGACCTGTTGCAAATCAGCGTCTCCAGACTAAACAAAAGAATCTAGGGCTGCGTGGTTCTTTGTATGCAATTCAAAAGTTTCTACACGCAAACGGCGAGTTCGCCACAAACTCAACTCCCTCCAAAATATCACAGTGTAACAGAGTGGGCAGAAAACGCGTTTTCAGGCCACGAAGACACTGGTTTTGTAAGTTTAAACAACTTGTAAGAGGTTTTCTATTGTGTGTGTGCGCGCTGCACCACGAGGTCCATGAATGTAACACGGCAACAGCAACTTCCCACAATGAGGTCAGGATGAACATTAGCCTACTTTTGGGATTTAGGCACAATTTAAAGGTGCTGGCGGTGCTTCCGTTCGTGGTATATAGTTAAAAAGACACAAGGTATCCGTTTTTGAAGCGTGCACGTTGTGAAAATGTAAGACTTCAAACTCTTGAACTCACAATAGTCGCCGAACTTTAACTTGCATCCTCACTTTTAGCCAAACTTCGACACAAATGTAGCGTCCGTCACTTAAATTAGCTTGTGCTCGGACTAAAAAGGAAGCCTCGCTTAATTCAGTTTTAACATTTTACGCGAGCGAAGAAGTTAGCCTAATTACACCGTGACAAGAAAAACAACACCGTGTGCTATTGTGTCAAAACTCGAATAAAACATATCTAGAAAAAAAAAGGCAAATAACAGGCAAAGCTAGCTATATCGACTTTTGACATCGCGCCAGCACATGGCAGAAAAAGCCCCCTGTCATGTCTGGAAAGGAAACAATAGACTGCATGGTTTGCATATGAGGGAAATCGCTCTGTTAATCGTTCTGAACGCTGTCTCTGGTCATCTAAACTCATTTTGCCTTCATTTTTCTAAAAAAANNAAAAAAAGCATCCAACCTACCCTTTTTCGTCTTCATCTCCGACCGAAAGTGCCCACTTTTTCCTCGTCAAAGCGCAGAAGAAAATTGTCTTTGTGTTAGTGCAGTGTTTTTCTTCTTTTCTCCAGATATCCCCAGCGTGTATCCGAATATCCGAAAATCCTTATTCATCAAAACTCGCTTCTTTTCCCCTCTTTTTTTTCTTCTTTCTTTTGGATTTGTTTTCTCTCCCGCTCGTCCTTGTTTGGAGACTTGAGGGGGGTTACCTGAGATCTCCGCGTCCCTTCGGCTCAAAGCCCTTTTCTCATTGACTGTGTGTTTGATCCTGAAACTGGGTGACAGCTATCTTTGACAGCTGCGTGACTCAACGCACAGAGATCCTCCCACCGTGGAGGGCAGAGGAAAAATCTCTGACATCAGCATGGCTTGTTCCACTGACATGGATACAGTCTCGCTAAAGCTTTAACTGCAGCAGACCACCCCCCCACACACACACACCCCTTCAAAAAAAACAAAGCCGAACAAACACCAACAACCTTGTGTATTAAATTATGGTCCGCAGAAAGGCGTTGATTTAGGCGGGCAGTCAGAATGACAACAACAACAACAGGCTGGCGGAGAGCACTGCGGACCTCGTGGTAACAGCTTACAGGAATAAGAACCCCAAAGAAAAATCACATTATTGCTACAGGCTACATATTTTTATTGCCGATTGAGACTTGTGGTGTGTGTGTGTGGTATTCAGTTGGCAGTTTAGTTACCTTATCGCACTTCGCGGTTTTATCTCATTTGGTATCACTCCACTGTTTTGTATAACACCTCGTGCACAATTGTCTGTGGTATTTAATTGCTTTCTTTCCAAGACTCACCTTTCTGGTCCTATTGTGTTTTTTTATAATTCATATCGTGTATTACAATAAGGTAGGCTGTCACTATTATTATTATGTTCGTTGTAATACCAGCACAGTGCTGCACTTTCACTGTAGTTGTCGGTATTGTAGCTCATTCTGTTGTATCCCTGCAGACACTGAATCATGTTTTTCTGCGTTTTTTGTGCCATTTCCTCTCGAATATTAACATTATTTTAAAGAACTGTTGCTCCAATTTCTCGCGGGAATTGGGAAATGTGTAAAATACAGTGTATACATGTGGGTGTATTAGGAGCCAGCCTCGATCCAGCTGGAGGTTAGTGCACCAGTCCAGGTTACTAAAGACAACAGTACAGCGAAAGGAAGCGATCAATGCTCTCATTTGTATGCGGTGCACAACCTTGCGACAGCTGCTGTAGCATCGTCTCTTTGCATGCATTTGTTCCAGACAGGCGTCCCGCGTCTCCCGTGTAAAGCTAAACGTCGCCTCCGCGTGTGTGTTTGTGGTACTGTACCTGAACGCAGCATCGCTTGGCAAACCCAAAGTCCTCGGACTCCCTCTGGTGGTTAATTGAAGCCCCTCCTCAGGAGAAGTGATCATTCTTTGGTAAATTGTAAAGTTGTTTACAAACAACACCAAAAGGCCCCATGTTATTAGAATATTTTACAATATATGACAAATATATGTCTGACATAGTCATTAGAAATTAAAATGGGGACCCTCCATACACAGTCTTACGTTAATAATATATATTATTTAATGATCTGTCATTAGAAGGTTAATCTACAGCTGCAGTTGTAACTGACTCCACTGAGGTAATGTCTATATGCAGCGCTGACATTCTTACCAAACACAAGCAGTGTGAGTCCGTTTCAAGCGGACAAGCTGAAACAGTCAATGTGTTAAAAATAGAGATATGAGCAGGTTAAGCATGCAGCAGCCTGTCAGTAAGTCAGCATCAGCCAGTTCCATTATTATATGCTGTGTGTCGCACCCTATTTCATAGTGAAAAACTTTAAATAATACTAATGATAATAATAATCTGAAATAATTTTAGTATTTTTTAAAGGTAGTAGGCCTTATTGTGCTTGTACAGTAGCAGTACGTTTTTATTTGTCAGGTCTCTTGAAATAGTGGTAGTAAATGTTTTATTTCATTATTATTTCACTAAATTCAAAATAATAATTGAAATTTTAAGATTTTGTTTGGTTCGTGTTTTCTAGTGTGATAAGGAAGTTTAAATGTGAGGTGTTGTGTGTGTTCAGATAATGTTCATTTCATATTTACCATACCTAGATACTACTTCTGCCATTATCTCCCTTTACTTTTATGATGGCCGTTTTTATGTGCTTGTAAATAACTTTAGTCACACCTCTCTACAGGAGAAATAGGCTAAGGAGTAAGGAGCTGGGTTATTTACTTTGCCTAAATAGAAAAGGGGAACATTTGCCCACTTTAATGCGTGACTGTTTTACACATTACATTATCACTCAACTTATTTAACTGTGACACATCACATCCTTTACATTTCTCGACTTGTGGTCAAACACTGATGCACTGCTTCAGTCAGGACCTGAAAGTGGAGAGCTGCATCAAGCCGCCTACAGACAGCACGAACGATACCGGACATGAGGCGATTTTGCCTTCAAAGTAAAGTTGTAATTATCATTCAATTCTAGTACCAGTCATCTATGTTGCCTTGTTTATTAGCCCACAAGGGTGATGTCTGCACATATCCACAGTTCGTTTTGCTTTTTTACAAATCATTTTGAAAATATGAAAAGTCTTGTGTGCTTCTGTTTTCCTGACATTTTATTGAATAGAAACCAAGAGTGACTACAGCTTAACTGTTACGTTACTTCAAGTTATTAAATTTTGCTTTTTCACAATCAAGATGTAGCATCTCATTGTTTTGGGGGGGAGGGGTGGGTCCTGGAAAGCACACTTAGGTTAGATGACATAATAATAACAACAACAACAACAATAATAGTGATAATGATAATTATTATAATAATAGAAAGATAATTACAAAACATGTTTCAAATGCATAATGTGCTTCACCATAGTTGAAAAATACTCTGAAAAAGACAAAAGGTACATTCAAATATTAGCAGAAGCAAAAGCATTGTTAGATTAATTTATTATCAGTGTGTTTATGTGCGAGAAAATTGAAAAAAGTCAATTGAAACCCCTTGACTACACACAGGTGATCTCCATTTAACTAATTATGTCACCTCTAAATTCAGCTGGCTGCACTGATGATTTAGGTATGCTCTGTTAAAGGGTGTGAATGCTTATGCAAACGTACTTTGTATTTTACTTTATTTTATTTGCATCTTGTTTTATTTTGTCAATTAATATCACATTGTACAGCCACATTAAAACAGCTTTTTATAGGCACTGTAAAATTTCATAAATTTCATGCACAGCTTCTGTCATGAGTTGGACCCCAAATTTAATGTGTTAAAATGTTTTCAGTCCAACATAAGGAACTACTACTACCTAGGTAATTAAAAGTAATCACAAATTCCAATTTTTACTTCCCATGGTACATTGTATTTCCTAAAAAAACTTGTAATGTTCGTCGATAAGGATTTTATTTTGAAAGCCCCTAAACGGAAGACTTATTGGTTACATTCGGTCTGACTTGACGCTGTTAAAGCGGACAGTGTCCTGTAACAGTTTGAAGTCTAAAATTAGGGAGGCACCCCAACAGCAAATGACGCAAGAAGGCTAAAGTGGACCGTCTACTGGTCTCTGCGTGTCAATGGTAACAGGACTCAGGACCATGGAAACGTTCCCTACAACTTTGCTGTTGTTGATGACATGGAGGGTATTTTTAGCTGTTGTTGTCATCTTTCCGTAACAACCCGGCTGCGGCGATCAGTATAAAGGACTCTTTCAAAATGCAGTTGTACAACAGTGTGCTGACACACTACCCGAGGTCGTCTCGCAAAGTTACTATAACTTTATTGACCGGATCTGAGCGTTTGAACGGGGCAACATCAAGTTCCTCTGAGCCTGATAAAGCAGGATTTACGCACCCAGGAACAACTCCAACGACCAACGGGGATCCGGTGAGGGAGACTGCTTCTTCCGCAAACATGCCTGCCTTTTCATGTTACGAAGCTTCATCCATGAGGCCGATTTACTTCACATCGACTGCTGAAATATTAATCCGCCGACCTGATGGAGTGGAGAGGTCTGTGCCTGTCCATATCGTGAGGGAGTCCAAAACCAAACCACCCTCTCCTGACTCTCATAATGGTGAGAGTATCCTCTGTAATGACTGTGACTCTGATGTGATTGTGGACTTGATAGATCATCTAAGAAATGGGACAGATGAGCTCTTTCCTGACTGCCCAGAGCTGGTTGGAAATCACCTTTTCAACAGTAACAACATCCGCAGACCTAGAATAGAAGAAAACAAGAGGATGGTTGGAAATTCAAGTGAGGATGATACAGTTTCTGTGACTAATGCCCCCTTCAGAAGCAATGGATGGGCCTCATTACACGAAGAGGAGCTGGTCCCCTCCAGTGCAGCTCAGCCTGAAGACCTCATAAAGGAAGATTTTAGTGATCTGAGCTGTGGAAAAGCTGCCCCAGCATCAGATGAGAGACGGGCCTTCGAGCTCAGCGTTCTGCAGGAGTCGCCTCCACAGAGATGCCAAGAGAGGGAAGATGTCAACGATAAAGTCACACGGTACCTGGCTGAAGTGGAGAAGCAAAACAAGTACCTCCAGGAGAGGCTTAAATACAGGTACCACATCATTCCAGACGGCAACTGCCTGTACAGAGCTGTGTGCAAAGCCACGTACGGGGACCAGGCGAGGCACGGGGAGCTGAGGGAGCAGACGGTGCACCACATCGCAGACCACTTGGATGAGTTCAACCCCATCATTGAAGGGGATGTGGGGGAGTTCCTGATCAACGCAGCGCAGGATGGAGCCTGGGCGGGGTACCCAGAACTTCTCGCCATGAGCCAGATGCTGAATGTCAACATCCACCTGACAACAGGAGGGAGCTCGGAGAGCCCCACCGTCTCCACCATGGTGCACTATCTCGGGGAGGAGGATGCTTCCAAACGGGCTATCTGGCTGAGTTGGCTCAGCAACGGTCACTACGACGTCCTTCTGGACAAGTGTCTCCCCAACCCAGAGTACGAGGACTGGTGCAGACACTCCCAGATGCAAAGGAAGCGAGACGAGGAACTGGCCAAGTCGATGGCAGCCTCATTATCCAAAATGTACATTGAGCAAAATGGATGTGTGTGAAAGAAATGAAATGTATGTTGAGAATGAAAGGATGCACACTGATACAGCAGAATGCAGAAGCAGTGATTCTGCTTGGTTTCTACATGCTTGAAATAATTTTTATAAGATTTGTACAGCGAGAGAAAAGAAGTGCAGTGCACATATTTTGGTTTTTGTACATGCCAGCGCTGCCAAATTAGTGGCAGTGGTCTCTGAAAGTGTTTGAAAGTGTGTGAGCCTGTTTTTCTTGATAGTTTGGGTTATGTTGACATGATTGGAATTCTTTAATGCTGTTCAATTACTGTACATAGAAGTGCTTTTGAGAATACAATATTTATTTGCTTTTTATTGTCAGACCAGCTATTTTTCTATAATGTTTGTGCTTTGTAGGCCATTTGCTAATTACAGAGGAACTTGGTTTGCCATTTTTCACTATAGCTACATTGTTTAATATCTGTATAGCTACTCTCTTTTGCACAAAAGTCCTATCAGACAGTCCAGAGAGTTTGTCTGTGAGAACAGTTCAAAGGTTCTTTTTCTATTATTCCAGTTCTTTCTAGGCTTTTGACAAAACATTTCAAAATAAAGTTTTGAAGAAACCTGATTTGCAGTGATTTTATGTTTAATTTGCATACTTGTTGCTTGATTATCTGTCTCTTGCGTACATTTACACAGATAACGTTATCCAGTATCACAATAATAATGTCAGCTGTGTCATCTTGTGTGCAGAATTGTGCGTTTCCTGTTATGAGATCCATCTACTGAATTGCAGCTAGGCAGGCTAGATCATCCTCCACCCCCTGCTGTCCTAAAGTGAAAAGTAATGTTTGGAATTTGTTACATGCAGTGATCCTGCGGCCTCTCATTCAGGTCAGGCTGCAGAACTTAGTGTATTAAGTGACTGTGGCTTCGATCACAAGGGACCTGTGCTTTCTCAAAGTTATAGGGAAGTTTAAAACTGCAGTGTCACAGTAATTAGTGGATTTATTTTGTTTGGTTTACTCCATACTTTATTTTTAAACTTGCAATAACAAATTTTTTTTTGTCACTTGGGGAAGCGGGAACAAGTTGTGAACAAAACATTCATATCACCTTTGAAGTTGATATGGCACAGCTGCTTATTAACAGCAGTTATGGAGCAACATCATCATTCATTTGAAGTCATGTTTCTGGCCACCTGGCGAATGTAAATCCAATATTCACTCGTTTAGGTCTGTTTTTGGTCTCTCTTGAGGGGAAATCTGGTTCTTTAGCTGCTAAATGCTCCACCATGTTGACGAGCTAGTCTGTAACTGTGTCTGTCTGCTGTTTGGTGCTGAGAGCTCAGAGCTTTTTCACTGAAAACAGCTGCCTGCTGTAAAGCTGAAAGCAAGGCTGTGAGAGCGGTGAGGGTGAATTAAAACAGTAAAGTTTTCACATCCTTGATATATCGTCATTATGAAAATATCAATTATTGCTGCTTTAAGGAAAAGAGAGCATATTGCACACCACCAACTTCAACATTAACACTGAGAATAATTTGGGACAAGATGTCTTTGGGACAATATTGCACTGAGTGCAGTGCAATTCTTTTTCTTAATGTAATATTTACAATGTTTTCCTTTTTAGCATGTTTCTCACCCTTATATTTCAATGTTAGAAATTCAGAAAAACAACTTAAAGTTGTCATGTTTGACATCTGTCCTGGGCCTGGAGAGTATATGTACATGTTAATATATGTATGTCCACCAGTAAAGTACCTTTCCCCAGTGTTAAAGCACTGTATTGAGGGTGAAGAATTTATTTATGCCATAAAATACAGCTCAACAAATGATGAACAACTTTGTGAGGGAGAAAATAAACACTTTAGACAAACAGAACTATACTTAGGAAAGAATATAACTCTGTCACAAAGGCTGGGTATAACAGTAATCATCAGTGGGCCAACAATAACCCATTTTTGAGATTTTCCCACAGAGGAACTGATTCAGCTCTCCTGTGACTTCTGAAACTGCACGTGTCATTTATGAAACAGCAGTTTGTGCTGCAGTTGTGCCAGATTGCATAATACTGTTCATGGTATTTTGTCCACCCCCCTTTTCTGACGCTATCTAGGGTGCCAGCCCGCTGATAACGTTGCACTTTTCTTCCATTAGGTGGCGCTGTAGCCCCCCACATACACTCTGACAAAAGTTGCTGTACTATTAAAGTAATTTGTATTTCTTCTCTAACTGACTACAATATGGGATTATCGGACCTTCTGCATTGAGTTAAACGGGCTGCACAGCGCTCTGACTTCTAAAAACAAAACGGGATGTTTCAGGATTAGTAATGGATGATTGGGGAAATTGTGAAATGCTGTTTTAGAAAGTTTGAATTCATTATTTAGTAATTTCCCAACGAAGCTCTTTTGATACTGATTAAAAATTGACAACTTTGTCTCCTTCCTGATTTAGGGAACAAGAAATGTTTGTCCCATGTGGTCCTGCAGGCTGTATCCATAAAACATCAGCAGATTTATACAGCTTCCTACTTAAACTTTATTATTGTGGATTTTTTCCCCCTGAAAGCTTTACAGTGATGACGTAACCCTGCAGTCATGTGGACATTAGGGAGGAAAAAAAAAAGTTTTTATGTTTTTTAATGCGGGAGGAGAGACAGTGGCTCTCCCTGCTCCAGCGCGTCTGGTATGGATCATAAAGTATTAGGCTCCAGAGCGGAGGGCAGGTGAGAGTGGACCGGGCGGGCTGCTGCACCGCAGTACTGGCACACAGTCAGCTCAGAGACACAGAGGGAGCAGAGGGAAAGTCACTGACAAGACGCTCCCCACCGGTGCGTAGTAGCGTCTGCGAAGGATTCCCACGCTCCAAACGCACGGGGGACGCGGGTCACCTCGACGCAGTTCAGCCGCGTGCTCGGAAGTTCCCGGATACTTTGAAACAAAAACCCGGAGAGACACAGTCGGCGGTCGCGTGGCTCTGACCTGAGAAGTGGCATCGGACATGTCGGGACACCGGGTGCAGTTCGCGGACCTTCCTCCGAGTGATCACAGAGGAAGTCCCAAATTTCACAGTAAGGAAAACGATTGAGCTGTAATCTCTGCTGACCTTGGTCTCACACAAGACTCATGTATGTGGGAAACTCTTGAAGTTTTTATTACAGGGGTAGGGTTCCCCTTTTAATATCACAGTAACTTAATATTTTGTAGTTTTGTACTCATGATAGGAAGAGTTAAAGCTAATTTCTCATAGAAATCCCCTTTGAAATGTGTGTTTTCTTTCCCTTTTCTTTCATATATGGTTTTATTGGTAATTATACAGGACACCTCAGCTGTCTTAAGGGAAGTTGTGCCCCATAAATCTTGGATTACATGATTATTCTTCTCTACGTGCCAAAATATCTTGTCATTAAAAATACAAACAAGGGGGGGAAAAGTCCCAGCTGATTAAAGGTAAGTTTTTAAATAGTTTTTCTTTATCAGGTCTCCCAATTTTCAAGCAAAACTTTACTCATTTTGCTGTCTTTTGTCTTTGAGGAAATGTGTTTCAGACAAATATGACATGTATGGTTGCTGGTTATACTGCATGCATGCCTCATGCGTGACTGCTCTGTGGAGGCTGTGATGACCCTTCACTCGCCTCTGCATGTGCATCAGTGGTGTGATCCCATTCGGTCCCCCCGCTTCATACACTTATCTGAAGTGGCAGTTGCCCTTTACGTGCTGCTGCCAACTTTTTTATCCCCAGCGAGTGTCACACTTCTCATGCTCCGTCTCAGTAAGGTGACGCTCACCTTGGGATGCATTTAGCGACCACTTCACTGCACCCCACAGTCTTCAAGTGCAACACATTCATGGCTCTTGAATAGGAGCGTTCGGGGGGTTTTGTGCTTTTATTGCACGAGCGGATGGTTTGAAGACGTGCCTCTGATCGCACGTGAGGTGCAGCAGTGTCTGCCTCTGCTGCTGTGTGCTGCAGTGTATGCACTACAGCATGAGACACAGAGAAGCTGAGCTCATCTCCATGGTGACAGGTTGAGTGACAGGACACGTGAGCAAGGACGCAATGGAAAATTGCCAGTTTGCTGCAAAGCCCTCCAGAGGGGTGCATCTACAGTACACGCCGGTTCTATGACGGCGCATGTGCAAGCTTCTATGATGGCAGCTGTTCTGGCAGTTTGATGTGGGGGGTGGGGGGTGGTTTGTGTGTTTTGTCACAGTCAGTCAGTAACATGCATGTAGGCAGCAACAGGGCGAAAAGAGCTGAGGTTGTGTGTAGTTCAGGCTCAGGTTGTATGGAAAGACAGAACAGCAGCTTCAGCAGCAAATTCTGACTCAGCCCATCCGTTTCTCCTGCTGTCCAGATGCAAGTGACAGTGGGGTCAAGTTTCAGTCTCTTCTCTGTCTCTCTCTCTCTCTCTCTGATGTACACACTCACAAACAAACACACACATACCGCACGCACAACCTCACAATCATTCCTGGTTCAAGGCCCAGCTGCTGGACTCATTCTCCTGGCCTGTACCTCTCAGGGATAGATCACCAAGTCTTAATGCTCACTCACTCATCATGTTCGTGAGATACAAATAGCACCTGGACAGCAACAGAACAGTGGCTCATTCATCACTCCATTCATTTTCAGACTGCTATAAGAAGCTAATGATCTTGGCGTCACCTAGAGGCAATACTTCATCAGACGTGAGTAGTTTGTTGTTCAAAGAGAGAAGCCGGCTCTGATGGAGCGGTAATCTGCAACATCTATCTTTTGACATTTTAGAAGAGACGTATTGTTGTGGCGTTTCCTCGATGCACCTCTATCTCAAACAATGGGCCGTACTGTGACATCCCTTGCTTTGAGTTTTTTTTATGTTGATAAAGTTTGCATCTTTAGCTGTGGTACTATTTTCTGTCCATGTAGCCGTGGTGGCTGTCGCTGCTCATTCCAGCTACCAACTCCTGCCGTTTGCAGGGGAAAACACATTCATTTCTGTTTTCCAGAGGACGTTTCCCAGAAAAAGTGCTTGTAAAACAAATGTAAAGGCTTTCATGAACAGGTTATACATCTAATCTTGTGCTGTGACAGATTACTTTAACTCCCCCTCCCCCAGTCTGCATTAAAAGCTGTTTTTGTAGAATTACAGAGAGAGAGAGACGATGCGAGTAGTGGTTTCTGTTTTATCACACGTAGTCTTTTAGTCATTGCTAAATGGAAGTGCTAATGTGTCTATGAATTGTATGTCAGTAGTTTCCAAAAGCCAAACTTATCCACTCTGGAGATGGCTTTGGAAAATCTTCATTTTCAGTGGTGAGAAACGCTGGGTTAGTGTGGATCGAAGGCCAAGAGAGGAAAGGGAAAGTTGTTGGCACAGAATTATTATAGCTGTATCATGGACAACATCAAACTATACCGTACGGGCTCAGTTTTCCTCCTCAGAGACCCACTGACTCATCTGACTGTGTTCTGGATTACCTGAAGAAGGGCTTGTTTCTCCCTTGTTCCTAATCTGTTTCACCATGTTCCCATTTTCCGCTTTGACCTCAGCTGTTACTTTACTGTTCACCATTGTCACAGTGGGAGTTTTAGAGTCATGTTTTCCCAGCAAAGAGCCAGCTCTCTCACCTGATTCTCTCCAGTGATGTTTTGGACCTAATTGCCATCACCATTACTCATAGTGTCCTTGTGTGTGTGAGGAATTGTGACTATTCTTTGATCATTCTTATAGTGAAGTGAATGTAGGCTTCACACATGTTCTTTGCTTTGAGAATGGCTGTCTGTAGAGCTGCACATTCAGTGAGTAAAACAGTGATGTGTCTTTCAATAAGCTGGTTTACATCCTGGGCAGCTGCACTCTCAGCCATGACGTGCATCATCTCAGGTTTCCAGCGATATGTGAAGATTATGTCAACAGTTTCTGCAGAAGGATACGCAGTCTTGATTGGATGGCTGAATGAAGATACTGCCTTCTCTTTTTCCATCAGTCTGGTAACCCATGAAGAGAGGGTGGAGCACTTTAACATCCAACTCAATCACCAACTTTATCTGCACAAGCAACAGCTTCAAGCACTCCTTGGTTTGCTCTCTGCCAAGAAGCTCTGTTAACTGATGTTGTTACTGTAGTTCATTCCATAGGTCTCTCTCCATTAATTCAAAGTCTGTCATGTCTCTTTGTCCACGAGCCAATTTAATCAAACGGACTTGTTGCGAGTCCAAATTTTCTGTCATTCCACGGCACTCTTTCAGACTCCCTTTCAAAAGCCATCTGCTTCTAGACTGTGAAATCGCTGCGGGATGGAACGTCACTTTGCCCTTTATACACATTCATTTTCTATGTATGAGATTATGTCATACTTAAAAGAGACAATATTAATATTAACACCAATTAGGACCAGATATGATGCCAGTTTAATTACACGGAAACGATAAGTCGATGACAGAAAGTGGACCAGCAACTATTTTAATCATCGATTCAAGGTTTAAGTCATTTGTCAAGCACAAGTGCCAAATGTTACCTAGTTCCTGCTTCTTAAATTTGGTCGTAAACATTTGGGTTATGAACTTTGGGTCAGACAAAACAAGCAATTTAAAGATGTCACCTTGAGCTTTAGGAAATTGTTATGGACATTTTATAGACTAAACTATTAATTTGTTGAAAAATCAGTAATGAAAATATTTGTGTAGATTGTTTTTGGGGCATTTTTGCCGTTTTATAGCTGAACATGGCGAGAGAGAGAGAGAGAGAGAGGGGTATAACATGTAACAATGGTCATCGCCTGGAGTCGAACCAGGGATGCTGCAGTTATATGAAATGCGTCTTAACCATCGGGCTACTTGAAAGTCCTGATTAAAGCCACACATTGGTGTGGTAGGCATCCAATTCCAAGCATACTGTGTGGTATTGAGAAGTGTTGTTGACTGGGAGTGTCGGGTCACACCTGTCCAGTAAACAACTCTTGCGCCCTCTTACCTCATCACCGCAGCAAATGAGATACTTGCACGCATGTTATTGACGATGACAACATTTTCACTGCATAGCGACAACAGCCAGATTAAACAACTTGTTTGTTTGTTCTGCCGTAGTTAGAACGTGTGAAAAGCTACAGATTGCGGCTTTCAATTAATACAGCTGGGTGGTATCTTGGGTGTTTTAAAACATGAAATACATTTGCATATTCAAATGCAATACCTTGCCTGACCTCGCCTTAATGAGAAAGCTCTAAAATACTTCGCATTATTTGCTTTTTGCCTTTACAACATCATTAAGTGCCGTACAGGAAAAGGGTCAAAACGAGCTAACGAACCAACAGTCTATCATAATGAATGGGAGACCTTGCAATGCTGCTGACTGCATTAGCCCATTAACACTCACTTTGGATGAGTTTCCACTTTGCCCTTGTTAAGACTACATCACTGTAATCACTTATCAGCGTCCCTTTGTCAGGATGTCCATGAGAAACAATAAATATGGCTGCACACTATCACACTCACAGTCTCTATGCGATTGCCCGGAAATGGCAGATGCTGCGTTGGAATGATAATCACAGAACGTGCTTCTTTACCAGCTCAGGAATGCAGATGGTGTCTGTGCCAGTGTCAAGCTTTGGAAACCAGGGGCGGGCGCTTGTCTTCACAGCTTATAATTCTCTGCGAAAACAAGTCAAATAGTCGTGAAGGTGCGGATGCAGCGTGGCCTTAATTTCCTGCGGCATATTGTCTATACATAGTTCACTCACTGCTATTAATGTCATCTTTTTAGCGAGCTGCCGTCCACTCGGGTGAAGTGTGAAATGCCATGTTTGGGAGGCTGTCAGACCCATTGAAGATGCTGATCACATTGGATAGGCACTTGAGATGATCCTTCTGGAAATAGCCAAGCCCCTGAGACGCTAAACAGCTGTTTTCACAGCAGATTAAAAGCCTGTCCCTTAAGGGCTCTTAAGTTCCCGCAGAGTTTAAAACACAAAGATTTAAGGGTATGCTGTGGCCTTCTCTGCCCAAGAGTGATATGCTGTTGTTTTTCTAGCTGTAACTGGGGGTGTCGCTCTCTGATAAAAGACTGTAACCTTGAGTTTGTATCCACTTTGTTTTCTGTTGCTCGAATACTGAACATACTTTCACTGCATGGGGTTTGGTTGCAAAGATACTTTCAATATTATAGCTTACCTATATTTCTTTCAGCTTTTATACATATTTATTGAAGCCAGTGTTGATTCTACTGTAGTTTCTTGGTCGAGGCATTGAATTTATTCAGACTATTATGCTGAAAAGGTCATTTATGATAGTGAAATTAGAAATCAAAAGACATTTCACAAAAGCCTAATATACTTCAGGCATCTTTTCGAATATATTAGTGTGTATTTAACCTCCAGCACTCTCACATTTCATCCATTTTCTGCTGACCTTTTCATATCCTGTCATGAACTTTATTCACTATATCCGGCTCTGATGTTACGTACTCGTGAAAGTGAAAGCACTCTGCTTCTCTTTGGCCTATTCATGAAAAAA
>NTHP01000202.1:878036-914180 GCA_003416845.1 Oplegnathus fasciatus | reverse complement strand
AAAAAAAAAAAACCACACATTGCACATTACACTATTTTCTGACTTCTGACATTTTGTTCCTTCATCAAGCATTTGTGAAAACGGAGAGTTAACATAAAGGTCGCTCTTGAGAAATGAAGTCAAAGGGAGATGGTGTTTTGAAAAGACCAAAAAAAATAGAAGATGAACCATAACAGAGATTTACAATGAGAGTGTAACATACTGTACAGTAGATGGTATCCTGTGGCTAGAATTACTCCTGGTTGAGTCATCTGTCTCACTGAATGGCTATGCATCATGAAACTTTGCGTGCCTAATGAATTATCCTCCCTCTCCCGACTTCTCTGTCTCTTCGGCAGCGGGATGCCGGTGCTATCTGGAGAGGAACCAGATGTTTTCCCTCTTTTTTTTTAATTTTGTTTTTTTCTAATTGATTTCCCCTCATGAGCTCCTTCCTGAAGAGGACATGATGAAGCATCTAAAATTGTCTCAAAACGGCAGTAGAACGAAAGCAGCGCATGATGTCAGTGCAAAATTTCACCATCTCGTGAAGAATAGGGTTCACCTGTTTCGGCAGCAACAAGTGACACATGGACCTCTCAGCACCAGACACTCAAAGCTTCTTATTGGCTGCTGCAGCCGAGCTGGAACTCGCTCACAGCGCCCGTAGACACTGCAGCATTGTCTTTCCCACCGCTGCTCTTTTGTCGCCTTTGGAATCAGCTGAGGAGTAAACAAACACTTCTATCTTGTTTATAGTCGTCTGGAGTCTGGAAGGATCTAAGGCCTGATAATACACAGATGGGAATGTACACTGTTAGAATGATGACTCCCAAAGGCTGCCGCAGCTCTCCGCACAGTTGTCATTCATCCGCCCTGAGCAGTGGTCTTGAAATATCTGCGCTACATTATTGGTGATTAGAGACAATCTGGCTGTATTTCTGTGCTGTTGGGATACAGGGTGTAATAACATTCTCCGCATGCTCTCCCCAAGCACTAATGATGCATGATGCCAGCCCCGATGACATTGTTTTTTTTGTTTTTTTTAAAGGAGCAACGGGAACAAAAAATTGATTTGGACGCAGCTGAGTGAGAAGTCAAATAGTCTCTCCTTTGATGTTGCAGCGAGGTCATGTTCAAAGGGAAATATCAAATAGGTATGCGGGGGAGAAAATGAGGCAGTGTTTATGTGAGTAAGGTTGAGTGCCGATGCTTAATATTAAGTGTGTGTCTGTGTGTATGTGTGTGTGTGTGTGTGTGTGTGTGTGTGGGTACCTGATAATTAGGCTTATCTTAGGCTTATCTTCAAACTCCACGCTGACGACATCGAGTCTTTTATTCGCCAGCTGTGATTTTTAATGACTTTACAAATCAATCAAAAGATCTGGGTCACTGCCACAGAGGTCGGCCTCGACAAACACACACACACACACACACACGTACACGTACACACACTTTAACAAAAGAACTCCTGTGTCTGCAGTCCTCATTGTTATCATTTGTGAAAGACAGAGCCTTTTTAACCTCATTTTTATATGTTAGAGGAATAGTTCGACATTTTGGGACTTTATTGGTGAGAGATCCCACTCTCATATCTGTATGGTAAATGTGAAACTACAGCCAGCAGCCGGTTAGCTTAGCTTAGCATAAAGAAAACTGAAAACTGGCTTTGTGCAAAAGTAACAAAATCTGCCTACCAGCATGTCTAAAGCTCACTCATTAACAAGTTATATCTCATTTGTTTAATCTATACCAAAAAAAAGTGTAAAGGCAACTATTTGTGTTCCTACGCAGAGTTATGTAGGGGACTATTTCCTGTCCAGGTGCAGAGACTTCCTGGAGCAACCTCACTGTGAGGACAAGACTCTTGGCAAGAAAGTGTATTTCCCAAAATGTCAAACTATTCTTTTAAGTTGTGAGAAATGTGTATAACCACTGCAACATCTGCATCTATGTGTGTGCGTGTTAATGTTCGTGTGTGAGCCTTGTCGTTATGTTGTTTTACCATCTGGTAATATTTCATGGGAAGCATTTGTTGCTTAGACACACGATCTGTACAAACCAAGACTCCTAAGACAGACATTTCAACATAACTGATAGAGGTATAAGAGAACCCAAAAACACACACACACACACACACACGCCTGAACACATTTTCTCAGTAACATACTGTATTTGATAAGCCCCTCCTGATTCCAAGTAATTTATGCTCACTTAGCTAAAACCTCCACTCATTTAACATTCCAAACATTTTGCTTCAGTATCTAATTTGATAAGTGAGCTTGTGGATGGGAAAAGAATCCACTCCCAGTCAATAACCGCAAGCCGCTCCTGTCAATGTGATAAATGGGAGGTTTGGTGTGAGGATACAAGTGGGTGTTTATAAGTGGAAGGGACGCCACTGATTGGGTGCGGTCACAGCGAGGGGCTGTGGGAGGAACGCAAACATCTAGAAATTGCTGAGGAGTTCTGTGACACTACAGCACATCTTAGCAGCTACTTTTTACTCCCAGAACTGATGAAAAACACCTCCAGCTGCAATCATACAGCAATTATCCAACTTCTATTTTTGATGATAAGAGAGAAAAATGAGTGGCAGAATAAGAAGCGACCTATTGCTTTATCAGCAAACCTCTTGTGAAAAACTTTCTCAGCAATATTCTCAATGTGAAAATGAGGAAATGAATATAGGCATTGCTGCGCACAATAAATTCTTTGGCACATCCTGTGAATTTTCAGGTCAAGTTGGGCTAATCCACTTTACTCCCTGGCAAGTCTATGAAATACCAGCATGCCAATAAGTGTGGTGCTGGCCTCAGCAAATGGCTGTTGATCCTTTGATCCAAACTATAATCTGAAGACAAAGGATTTTTTTTAATTAAGAGCCTTTTCTATTATATTGAGCCACCTACCACATTTAAATCCAGTCATTCTCTATGTTATCTTTCTTGATTTGAAGAATGAATGTTTAAGGCGCTTACAGAAGTCTCTAATTTTTTTTTTTGCAAAAATGTTACCAATTAGAAAAGAAAAATATATTTGAATCACTACATAGAGTCTGTTCTTTGTTATGATTCATTACTGTGATGATTTTGTCACATCGTCTAATTCCCCAGCCCCCCAACTCAGCATACCTTTCACTTTAGCTTATCAGAGCTCTTACAGCTGCTGTGGTAGAGGTGAGACTCAGAGATATTTAACAATCAAATATGATGTGCCACCTCTCTGTTATGTACAGTACGCAAATCTGAACGCCTTGATGATGCAGATTTGGCTGTCAGGAGCCACCGCAAAGGCCAGCGGTTGTGTAAGAGATTTAATGGCCGAGCCTGGCAGTCTAAAGAGGGGGCAGCAATCATCAGACCTTTTGGCAAGGTCAGCAAGGTCCTTTATTCTCTGCTTCTCTCATTCAATCGCTCTGTTAGTCATCCTAAAAAACACTTTGGTGCTCCCAACCTCCAGATGCTGCGCTGTGTGGTTTTGTCTGTTGAAAAATGCTTTTAATAGTCTTTTGTTTTGATTCATAGTGCTTATATTGAAAATATTTTTTGAGCACAATGAATAAATGGCTTAATGATATTTTTGATGTTTCAGTTTGTTAAGTGGGATGAATTAAAGTGTGGGTTTTGTCTGCTGTCCTCTATTTGAACTGTCACTTCTAACCACAGCATTTTAAACTTAAATAATGATGGACAGAAGCATGTGTGTTTGTGGGTGCATGTGTCCATTTGTATGTACGTATGAGCATCATGCATGGATCTGCGTTTTGTTGAATGTTTTTGCACTTTGCTAACTCTTAAGCATGTGGGTGTTCCAAACCATCCCTCTGGGTTCATGTCCCAGCACGGCCAGATGAAGGAGGAGTTATCGGTGTGTGTTTGATGCCTGCTGTGTCTATGATAGAAACAGCCCCTTCAGTCATCCTGTGCTGTTGTGACCTGACTCAGCCCAGCTGTACATTTTGGACCACCAGGGTGGAATGTATACTCAGCATTTATATTCTCCTTAAAACGCAACCAAGCGGTGTGCACTTCTCATAGTTTCTTATATACCTCTCTTGAGAAAAGGTTAAGAGTCCATTTTCGCAGGGAGTTGACAGCCTCAGCTAATCAGGACTTTAATAGTGTAACTCCAGAAAGCTGAGAGGGGATTTACTTGATTTTTTTGTTGTTGTTTTCTCCTTGTTGGTCCCTCTGTGATTTTCTCACAAAGGCCAGGTTTTCACATAATGTCAGATAGTGAAATCACCGTTAGATCATCCTGCACTTTAAAAAAAAGTTTTGTTTTGCTTTTATCTTTAACTTAAAGCTGCACTAATCGATATTTTCATATTAACAATGGCTTAGATGACTGTGTAAAGTGAAGGGCGTCACTCATAGTGACGAACCTACAAAGAAATTTTCACCCATCTCTGGAGAACAACGAGCATTTTAGTGTTTTTCAGCTTATTGTTTTGGTTTTACGCCCCACAATTTTACTGGTTCACTGTCACTGCTCTCGTCAACGTGCTAGATGCAACTGTTTGCAAACATGGTTGCCACAACAACTTCATAATGTAATATTATGTGAATGTTGTGTTTACAGCTTGTTCCGCTGTGGCCAAAAAAATTAATTAATGCTGCTTTAACTTAATATAGGTTCTCAATATCAAGTCAAGTCAACTTTAAAGTTCTATCTTCAGGGGATTGTTAGAACTTACCACCATTAGTTCATTGTGGTTCAAAGTCTTATGTCAAGCATTACTAAACTCACCAAGTTATGTTTTTGAGGAGCATTGTAAGTGTATTAGCATATTTCCCAGAATGCATTGTTTTAAGGTTAACTGTCTGGAGGCCTGGTTTCTGGAGAAATTCATCTCATGTCTTTTCTCTGATAAAAATGAAAACAGACATAACCATGATAAAGATTAGTATGCACTTCAGTCCCTATGCACACAAGAGTGGCCTCAGATGCTCAACCTACCTGCTCTACATATGAGTATTAGCACTACAAGAAAGTGGCTCTTAACTTTCCTGGTAGAGCTGAAAGGATTATGTGGCATATGAAGAACTGACCTTGATACAACTTCAAAGTGAGGGAATCAGTGTAACTGGAAAGCAAAGCTGACCAGTGACTCTTGCAAATATGATGCAACAGATGTTGATTGAAATAAATGTCTGAAGTTTATTAAACTGGTTTTTGCAGTTTTAGTGAAGTTAAAGTCGTTTTACATTACAACAGATAATTTCAGGTCAGCGGGGAGACGAGTTTTTACTGTAACTTTAAATAGTTTGAAACATTTTAAAGTGTCTCACAGCTGCTAGTTACCATTATCTACCCACAGCTGCCAGTTATCTTCGTCTCCTACTTTTTTCCTTCCAGCAGAGAGAAATTCAACAGCAGCCAATCACAGAGTTGAGGAGAAGTTAGCATAAACTTTCCATTGACCTTCAGGACCTTAAAGTCCCCCAACCCCTGAGTCACCCGAGCTCCTGCGCCTGCCTCAGAACTTGACACTGAATGGCGCCTGGGAGTTTTAATATCATGGGGATTGTGGGTGCTCCTGACTGATAGAAGTTTGGGGTTGGTCTTTGATGTTCTTCGTGCTTCTTAATGAGGATCAGACTCCGGGGTTTTTGGCCAAAGCCCTCCCCCTTCCCTCTTCCACTCGGAGCAGAGGGACAGCAGAGATTGAAGGACCAGTTCTACCTCAAGAGAGGAGGATTTTTTTCCCCCTCGTCTTCTCTTCCCTTCTATACATTTCTCCCCCCACATCTTCCTCTCCCTCCCCTTCTTTCTTTAATCAGCCTCTGCGGCACCCAGAGCGTCTCTGTGTCTCAGAGTGAGTTCATCAGTTTGCTAAGGAGGCCACAGCCCAGATGAATCAGGCCTCTGAAGTCTTTTCATCAGCACCTTGGGGAAGCGGGAGGTGTGCTTAGGGAGACTAAGAGCACGACACAGCACAGGAAACACACCCAAGGGGGTCCAACTCAGTCTCGACTGGACGTGAACACTGAAACGTGTGTACACAAACCTGTGACAAGGCAAAGGGTCAGGGCAGATGCCAGACAAGGGGTCAGCTCGACAAACCCCTGACCCAAGTTCTGAAATTGAAGGCCAATCAAAAACATGTGTGCCAGTGCTCTAGTTAGGTTGCCTTTCCTGTTGAAGAGACATATTTGATGAATTAACTCTGGGAAACAAAGACCCACTGTAGTGTCCCTGTTTCCAAGACACAGCAGAGTTTTGGTGGATGTGATTGACTCTTGTCAAGCGAGAGCTTGTACTCTTGTCAGTCAGTAGTTGTGGAAACTTCCACTTCTAAATGACACTCACAGAAATCCTTTCTTTTTCCCAAAGTGGGCCTGAGATTGAGTAGAAAAACGCCAGATGTTGCAGCATGAGAATACACTCATCCTACAGTAAAATTAGACATAACTCTCTATTTCCCATAGGCTGGACTGTCAACTATTGCCTGAAGCTATTTCTCGTGCAATTTATTACAATTAGCCTCAAGTCAATGCTATTTCTAGCTGAGGAAGTGGACTGTTAATTCGTGTTATTGCCATAGAGGAAAGCCATAAAGATTGGAGCTCATTATTCCTGCAGGAGCATTTGGGCCATAGCATAATGAAGAGAAGTGGAGCTAAAGAATCTGTACCTTTTGTCTTGAGACCAGACCGGTGAAGCACGGCTTCATATCTCACACGACTAGTTCCTCCACCCCTGTCCTTCATCCATTCTGGCTTCCATCTTCCCCTCCATCATTAATAGCCTTTTAGCCCAGATTTATTTTTACCACCCCTGTTTCAAGCTTCATATTTAGTGCCCTTGTGTGCCCTTCTTTGTGTCTTCATCACTTTGTGTCCCTTTGCGTCAGAAGCTTATCTCTGTCCTGTGTTTGCCCAGGACCTGGCCCGTGCTGTTGGTTCAGCAGATCTCTGCTGCTGACTGAAGCCTTGTGTGTTTTTGTTGCCGTGCGTGTGTGTGTGTGTGTGTGTGTGTGTGTGTGTGTGTGTGTGTCTGCCTACTTCCTGTTGTGCTGTGACATGGATGCTGGTGTTTGCTGTCACTGCAGTTCACTTGTTGCTTTGTCCCCGCTGTTGCTCATTCACTACGGGGACTTTTGGAACTGCACACACTGTGGCACCCTCACATAGTTTGTCCACCTGAGAGGACTGAGGGGTTAATTTTTCCACGGTGAAATGTTCCAGTCAGAACACAATTATTTAACAAACACATTTAAAGGCCCAGTTTTTTCACAGTGAGCACAGTGCGGACAGTTTTGGTTATTTCAGTTAGTTCTCCTGTATTTTTGTTCTTTTGGTCTGAACTCTTCTCACTTGATTGTAGCAATATTTGAATCAAAATCTGATTACATTTGTGAGGTTGTTTTCTTTGATTAGCTGTGTTTTTTAATGGTGTTAAACTCTTAATAAATATTACCTGAGGATGTTTTTTTTTAAAAGGTTTGTCTTTGATTGTTGCACATTTAGTCGCGACTATTTGAAGTTATAGAGTAATAGTTGAAAAAGTGTTTTAGGGACCGAATCATTATCAAAATGTTTATATCATCTGTTTAAAAAAAGACTATCGTCAGAAATATCATTACAAGATTCAACATTAGTACCAGCTTAAAAATTTTCTCACTTACTTTCTGGTGATCTTTTTATCCTTCCAAACAGTTTCTAAGCCCCCACTTCAAGGCATTTTCAGCCCACTAGAGCGAATTGCGCTGCCACTTGTTTTAAACTCATCCCCACAACCTTCCTCATGACTAAGAGTTTGGAAAAGCATTCACATTTACATGTCATCTCCTGTCCAAGCACTTGGCCAAGCCTCCTCCCTTGCAGTGGAGGAGCGCAAGAGATGCTCAGCGAGGAATGAAAGAAATTCCACATTAATGAAGATCTGTAGATCGTCGCATGGCTGGCTGGCCCTATCTATCTTGCCTGTGCAGACATAGGTTATAGAGATTTAGAGATTAAACCGAGCTTTGAAATTAATTACTGGTTTTAATAGACCCTGTTAAATGGCAACACAGAATTCACTGGGGATGAGGTCATGCTTTGAATAAACCTATATACAGTTTTATACAAGCCTCTATCCTCTGAGTTATGAGTGACATGTTTTTGCCACTGTGAAAGTCCCACCATGTGTTCCACATAGTTCAACTCGGTGTGATTTACAACATATGATATAATTGTAATGATCGGTGCGTTTGTGATGTTGAGTGGAATGATATTCACCGGTGAAAGTATGCAAATTTATGGGGATGATAATCGGTCATTTGAAAGCTGTCAGCTTGATTTAGAGACTCAAGCCATGAAAACCTCCAATGAAAATCTACTTTCTTGGCAAGCGTGTGTACACACAGACATGCACACACGCAGATATAGACACATACACACACGCAGATTATTCACAATCCCCCTGAGAGCGCTTAGACAAATGGCATTTTCACATGTTAAAGGTCACAAATGAAATAGCCGTTGTGAGCATAAATTTGGGTACTCTACAGCTTCTGTGGTAGAATGGGAGTGATCAGTATAACACATTACTTACTTCAGGTTGAAAAACCACCGGATTAACTGCTGCAGGATTTATGCTTGACCACATTACGGTTCATATCATTCAGCGAGCAGATTCTTGAGCAACACGTTCCAGACAAGATGGAGTGTTTCTCTTGCATTGAAGAGAAGTTCTGTGCTCCAGTTATCCTGAAAAAGTTCCCTTATTCTAACTCTAACAGTAGAAGAATCTTATTTTATTTTTTTGCACTTTTTTTGTTATCCTAACGGAAGATGTCCAAGCTGACCTCTCAGAAATTACAAAAAAACAAGTAAGAAAGAAGAAAAGAAAATGTGTCAACGAGAAAATACGTTAAATCAAATTTGTGCGTGGTGGAATTTCCTCATTACACTGAATGTGTGTGTGTGTAAACATGTCATGTACTTCATATTTTGATCTATAATTTCAGGATTCCAGTATTCCAAAAGTTTCACTTTGCCATACATGTTTTTAATAGTGCTGCCTCCTAGTGGCTTAAATCACAGGCCATTTTTGCTCATTTTTAAAACACGACACATCATGTCAGTCAGATTAACAAGCATCTCAACACGAATTCTGCACAGGGATGAGTGTGCTTTTATTAAGTACATGCAGGACCTTATGCCGTATATTTTGAACATTTACTTGAGAATATCTCCCCCTTTTTTTTGAGGAAGCATGAAACCAAGGCTGCAGCTGTTCCAGCACAGAAAACGCCATCGTTCCTCTTCCATAATATATGAGTCGCTCAAAGGCTCCTTTAGCTCCTCAAGCTGTTTACATGATGCCAACAACAAGATCTAACAGGTCCTTATGGTGTAGATGTGTGTGTGTCTGCTTGGGTGTGTGCATGAATGCATGCTCTCATGTGTTTGTGTTTTTGCATTCACGTCATATTTAGCTCTACTGAAGATGAACAGGTGGGAGATAAAATTGCAGATTTTTAGTCATGACATCTTGGAGATTTTCCCTTTCTTCCCATGCTTCAGCATTTATTTTAATATATTAACCTTTTTCTGTTTCTTGTGCTGATGTAAATGATGTGGCTGTGAATGTTTTGGCTATGTATTTGTGCCAAAGGCCGCCTTTTCATTCAAAAACAGCCCAGACTTGACTCTGGAAACATCATCTCCTTAATTCCATCACTGTAATACTAGAATATTGTGTTTTCCCACCACATCTGACAGGAAGGTTTCAACCTTTGGTGTTCATACTTTCACTGTTTTGGTTACTAAAAACAGAGTATAAGATGTCACAGCAAAAATCCATTCATTACCATTAATTCCTGACAATATAATTATCTTACAGTACGTATCTTAGCTCACTTTCATAGGAGCTCTGATTTCATTATGATACACTGTGCAGCTTGTTTGTGTGTGTGGGTAAACACTTATTCACGTGTGATTCTCATGAGCTCTGTGGTGTAGAAGTGTCATTAAATGTGCACTGCTTTTGTTCCCAGAAAGATGCTGCTGTTTCTGAATTCGGTAACTACTCCTCTCTGTCTTTCTTTCCATCGCTCCCTCCCTCTTTTCTCTGTTTCTGCCTGCAGCCAGCCATCAAACTAAAAATCAATAAGCCATAAAGAGAATGGAGAAGCCTCTTATTTACATCAGTCTGAATGAAGAGGTGGTTTGTCTCTCCTTATATCCTCTTTATACACTTCAGGCAGAAGCATTCGGTTTGCCTCCAATAACACACTTGACAGGCTGTCCAGATAAGAAGCTAAACTCTCCCAAAATGCTGAGGCATAAAGGATAGGACGAGGCTGTGAGCTTAATGCGTAGCCACCGCCTCTGGGGTAACTGAAAATATGAGTTTAGAGGTAGATGTTTCCAAACTGTGTGTGGGTTTTGAGCATGTGAATGCTCACATGTCGATGCTCATTGAGGGTAAAGAGCAGGAGTGATTCATAAGGCCACAGGGGGGCCCCAGAGACAGGACATAAGGAGGAAAAATTCATCATGACACAGACTGTGGGACTTCATGCAGAATCCCTTCTCACCGAAAGCCGTAAAACAACTCCATATTCCCTCTTTGTTCATTATGATTTGTGCTGTTTGTTGCCTCGCATCATGTGAATCGTGCGAACATTTGAGGTAAACACTTTCTATTTCAGCCTCTGTTATAATAATCCTCTTATGGGTCCATGTTAAGAAGGGGTTCTACTTATTTCCAGGGACAGGAGCTCACCAAAATGAGATGACATGACTTTGTTCCCTAAAGCAGTTTGTTTTTTCAGAGGCTTTTTCTTCCATTTGAACACAGTCACTTAAAGATTAAGCATCTAGTGTCCGTAACCAGTGTTTTTCTGCATGTTTTAGCCTGTTAATTATGAATTCACTGCGAATTATTTTTAAACCATACATGTTTCGATTTGTGTCTTACCTTATAGGCAGCTTTTTGTTTTTATTTGTTTCATCTCATAAAAATAAATCAACTTGCAGACAAACTTGCTTGAGAGAAATAAAGTGGGGGTTTTTCGGAATTCTCCTTATTTCATGGTGTTGCAGTTGCTTGAAAGCACTGTCCTGCATACTCTAAATAGTGATGTGTTTGATAATGCTCAAAACATCTAAGATGTGAGAGTCAGTTGATGCAAGAAGAGAAATTCCTGTTTTCTCTTACAAAAACATCCATCTGTTGCTCATTGCCTGTTTTCTGTTGTGTTTGTTCATCTTTCTGTTAGCACAATATCTCAAAAATTGGAAAGTAAATTTCAGTCAAATTTGGATGAAAGTCAGGCCATGGGTCACGAAACAAGTGATCAGTTTTTGGTGTGGGTCTGGATACAAATATGTATCCACTAATTCTTCTAAAAGTATTTGTTAACATTGTAAAACTGTATTTTTTGTTCTTCTTTCATGAGTATAACAAAATACATACTATTATTATCTATCACCATGTGTATTATCATCATGATCCAGATTCAGACTAAACATTTCTAAACATTTTCTCTTGTAAGAATAACACATTCAGATGATCTTGCAGCCTTGGCGGAGACTCACTGAATGCTTCTGGATTTGAATTTTCAACAACATAGTTTGTCATTGTGATGCTTTTTGGTAGCCAAATATCAATTTTTGGACTTTGGAGCATCTTTCAAGTCTTTAGAACTCGATTTACACAGCATACCAAAATGAATAAATGTAGGAAATCAAACTTGAACACTTATAGTTTTTGCAAGAATTCTTTATTGTCTGCAGTGAACGTCTAAATCTAAAAGCTGTCGTTATTGTCCTTTAAATTTCAGTATAATACTGAAGAGACTTGGAAATGGAATAGAGCCAACTTTAAAACCTCTAGCTATGTTTTGTTTAATTACAGTGCAGGTGAGTCAACAAAACTGCCGACTCACCTTGATCAGTCTTATTTGCTTAAGCGACAGTTGACGATAATGGCTTAGACAGCACTTCTCCTGACTGTGCCACCGTCTCCTCTGACCTGCTGAATGAGTGGCAGCCCCTCTGCCATGATCAGTGCGGCATTTACTGTGACTTAATGCAGCAGATAATGTGACATGTTGGGTGGCTTTCCCCAGGGAGCAGCTGAGTGTTAAGACTAATTGGTCCCAACTGTCAGCGAGTCTCATCGTCTCATGGACTTCTTTTCTGCCTTTGAGTCACTTTTCTTCACCCGGGACTCGGAAGCAGTCAACAGAGCTGGAACTACAGAGGAGAGTAAAGGAATTCACAGTAGAAAAAAAAAGCACAGTTTGTCGTTGTTGATGTTGTTGACCAATTTAAGATACAGTATATGTTCCAGATAGAGATCCACATTCAGATGTTCATTTCATGAGTCTGTGAACTACTAAAAAGTCTCTGATGAAATATTGATTGTTTGCTAGGGTGAGAAATTGTTATTTTGAGGAACACGCGAGTTTTACTGTAGCCTCGGTGCAAGTTTGATCAAGTTTGCCTCTCAGTGATATGCTTTTCCAGGTAAAATCAACTGAATCTATTCTAGGTGATGCAGCACTTTCCAATAAGTTGTAGATTAAAAGATTATTTTATGGTATTTCTGTTCTGATGTGTAATGCATCACGGAGGATAACAGGACAGCCAGAGGAGGAAGAGTTGCAACATGGTCTCAAACCTGTGTTTTTAGCGCATGGTACTGTAGGCACCCCAACCTGCAGTACTGGTCCCCACATGCTCAATACTGTTGTTGTATATGTGTGCATCTCTGTAGAGCTTGTGTGCCTTCAGTAACTGATTCAGCGGCTGATATTGAGTGAATGTTACAGTCAGTAATGACTCATGATATGGTTGGGAGGGAGCGCTGAGATGGAATGTAGAAAAAGAAACAACCAACCCCCGAGGGCTTGGAAAACACACTCAACCTTAATCCTCAGCAGAGAGGTACACAGCTCACCCATCCCCCCAATTGCTTCCCAAATCCCCAACCCGTAGTCCACCACAAGCCCTGTGTAAACTTGGCCTTTGTGTTTATTCTTATGCATCAAGAGCCAGTCACCAGGTAGTTAAAGCTACTACAATCAATATTTTTATATTAACAGTGGATTAAATGACCATGTGTATGTGAAAGGGGTCGCTCACAGTGATGAATCCACAGATAATTACCACCCGAGTCTTGAGGTCCACAACTTTACTGTTTTGGTTCACTCTCAGCACTCTCATCAGTGTCATTTCCAGCTGCAGCAGGCAGCTGTTTCCAGTGAAAAAGCTCTGATAAACCCGCTGTCCACCACCTGCTCAGCACCAAACTGCAGACAGACAAAGTTTGCAGCTGGCTGGTGAACATAATGGAGAATTTAGCTGCTGAAGAGCTGGTAACCAGAGCTAAAAGGCGAATAAGTACTAGACTTATATTCATGACCAGAAACAGTACTCCAAATACATGCTAATGTTACTCCGTACTTGCTGGATGCTGTTAGTTTATCTGGCCCCCAAGTGGCAAAAAACACAGTTAATGCATGTTTAATGTTGAACCTGCAAAAACTGATTTTAAAAACCAAACCTTTTTAGTCAATATGGTGAACTTGTGAGTCCAACATTCACTTATTCACAATACACACTTAGCTTCTAAATGCTGGTCGCTAACTTTGTCTGTCTGCTGTTTGGTGCTGGGTAGGTAGCGTAGAGTCAGCTTTTAAAGCTTTTTCTATGAAATTATGTGGGTTCATCTCTACGAGCGACCCCTTTCACATACACGTAGTTATGTGACCTATTGTCAGTATAAAAATATTGATGATAGAAGCTTTAAACTGTATCATATTTATTGAGTCTATTGCATTTCTCGAAGCTTGAGTGACTGCAACCATTCTTGTGTACACTGAAGTATATATATTGGAGCAGCAGATTAAGCACAAACGGCACAAACAGCACATACAGCAAGTCCAACCTACACTGGCCTCAGCTCAGTTTATGGGGAGGGAGTCATTTGTAACCTATGCCCCCAGTTTAATAATAACCCTCAGACAGAAAAGTCAGTTAATTAGAGAAATACCACAGAGGCACTCAGACAACTCTTGCTGAGCCCACTACCCTTCTTTAATATGTCCCAACAGCCCCTCCTCTACACATATATGGGCCATAAGCAGCTCTACCAGAACTTGTGGGATTTTCTGCACCATCGTATTTCCATAACCGCCCATCCCATCCTGCTGTTCCACAACTTAAACTTCTCAATCCCCAACTGCCTACTCCCTGCTTGAAAGCTGAAACAGTAGTTGGCTCTTTGGCATTGGGAAGTGCTGTGCTCGCCAGGGCTAGCTGCTTAGACAGCTGTGGGTGGCAGTTTTGTCATTCAGGTCTTTATTGTCAGAGCCAATTTCAACTCCTCAGATAATCATCTTTCACAAGTTTCTTTTTTTTTTGAAGTTGAAATACTTGTGGTTGGTTGTTTTCCACTTCTAGTTTGAAATGCAAATTGATGCCATGCCTGGATAGTATGCCGACATCGGGGTTTGTTATTTGATACGAAGACGTACTTTATGATCTATCACATAGCACAAAATCACAGGCTTAATTAGGAAACTCAAATTATATCCATCCCTAAATGCTATGTTATTTAAAGCCTTTGAACCAAGTTCCCGCCGTTTGCCCACTGTACAGTTAGAACTGGCTTAAAGCCTGGGAGGCATCCAATCCACACAGAGGGCTTTCATTTACTCCCAGCATGCACACACACACACACACACACACACACAAATAGCCATATAACCATAGTATGAGAGAGTTACCATTCACTCACTCACTGAAACCTATATGGAGACTGTGTTTTTTTTGTGGTGAACCTTTTTAAGGTTTGACGTAATCCTTAGTACTACAATGCTGTAAACATAGTAGAACTCAGCCAAACTGGTGACGCACAAAAATAAGCTGACACAATTCTAATATTTAATCTTATGGAAATGTCTCTATCTTCTTTGCTTTTTCTCTCTTTCAAAAAGCCATCGGACATGCAGCGTTTCCCATGAGGTTCTTAGTCCACCGATTTTGTCAGCGAACTATTCACTGGGAAAGTATGTAGGTCAATCTGCTTTGCTTTTTATCTAAAGCCATACAGATATGTGACAATATGATTAATATTTCATATCTATACAATCAGCAATGGCTGTCATCGTGTTCAGAGGGCTTAGTAGTCGAAAAGGGGGGAGGGAGGCTCGGTATGGGGGAATTGATCAAATCTTCTGTGCAGATAGTGCACATTTGAGTGTGCTTTTTACCTCTAAATCCCTATGTAAACTTCTAACATGCACGTCAGTGTATAATCATGCCATGCAGTGCTAAACAGAGCAGCTGGCTTTTCTATACTGGGACTTTTAACTGGGATGTTTTATGATATCTGAGTGGCACAGCAGCAGTTCAGAGAGACAAATCGTCCCCGTATAAAACTGAGCCAGTGGTCCAGTCCATGTGGATTGTTGCTCTTTTATAACGTGTTGCCTGGACACGGTTGATCCTTTTGCTCACTGTAATCCATTTTCTGGTGTTTAGTCAGTAAGCACGCAATTCCGTCCCTGTGCGTTATATCACATGTCCATTTTGCATGCTGCAGCATGTTACACAAGTGTCACAGGCTCGAAGCTCAGAATAAGGTGACCTGTCTGCACAGTTAATGAATTAGACAAGTTTATAGGATTGTGGTTTACTTTCCAGAGTCTGTCTGTGTCAGCAAAATGTGCTTTTACAGCAAGAAACAGACTGGTTCTCACTTTCTTTAAAAAAAAAAGACCATAAAATCTTTCTTTTATGGTTCAAAGTTGTTGTTTTTGCTCTTTCTGCCCTACCAACAATGATTCATACTTTACTGTGCTTGTCTGGCAATGATCACTGTGTACTGTAGAGGAAATTTCTGTGGGTCAGACAGTTGTTGCAAGCACTTTGACAAAAGAGAAGAAATGCTTTTGAGGATGAGAAGTGGGTTTGTTTTGGGGGTTTTTTCAGGACAGTGGGTAAGAGGAAGAGAAGTGTCTGAGAGCTCTGATCTTCTCTTCCTCACTGTTTCTCTCCCAGCCAACTTCTGCTCTATTTTTTTCTACAGTCACAGCTGATGTCTTCGGTGCAGGAGATCAGAACAGCTCCACTGTGTGTCTCTTGTATACACACACACATGCTGTAATGCTCCCCTCCTTTGCGCTCTTTAATTCTCCGTAAATTCCACCAGTGAGTGAAGGGCTTGGTGTGTTGTGTTGTGCATGAGTGTGTGCATTCCTGCCTCCTGTAGCCCGAACATCTCCTCACATGTGAGGAGTGCAGGCTGTCTGGACTAGAGGGACAAGAGACGAACAGAGAAAAAGATGAAGAAAGAGGAAAGAGGGAAAATAGAACGAGTTGAAGCCAGTGAGTGTGGCTCTGAGCGGTCGGCTGATGACGTGAAGCGCTGCACACACATCTGGAACAGCTTCAGCAGCTGCACCTGAAGAGAAGGGCTCCTCTGCAAAGCCTCTGCCGGCACTTTCTCTCTCTATCCCTCGTGCCCTTTTTTTTTTCTTGCTGTCTCTAAATCTTTCTCTCTCTCTCTGGTCTCCGCCTGCCGGAGCGCTGGAATGGTTACCCGCTGAGCATCAGCAGAGAAGAGCGAGTGAACCGAAGCGAAAGAGAAGAGGAGAGAGAAGGCACAAGAGGACAGTAACATGGGGAAGAATTATTAGGCATAAGGTAGAAGAGAGAAGTTGATAACCATGTTGTGAGTGCAAGTGAAGAAGAGAGGGGGCACGAGAAATTTACAAAAAAAAGAGGGGGATGGAGGAGAGAGTGTGAAAGACGAGGAAAGAGAGGCAGAGAGGGGATTAAAAAGCCGGAATGCGCTGACACTGGAGACGTGAGTTTCTGTTTGCGTTTGGCACAGCACGTCCTGTCACTCCACAGGTTTATCTACATATACACCAATTTACTAGCACACACACACACTGTTTGCTTTGGAGGATGATCCCAGGAGGCCACGCCAGGAGAAGAGAACACCTTCCAAGGAGCTATTAACCCCCCACCTCTCACCCTCAGCTCGCCTCCCACTTGGCTTCCCAAAAGTGCCCTCCTTCCCACCCCCTGGCCCTCTCAGCCTACCTGCACCAGTCACAACACGCTGGAGCTGGAGAGTCACAGAGTCACACTCACCGAGAGCTGAGAAACCCAGGATTGCCCACGGGACACAGCTGCAGTCACACTGGCTGAGAAAGACTGAGGAGCTTTCCTGATCCGCTGACCTGCAGGATGTCCAAAGCCTCCAGGCTGGCCCGCCCCCCCTCATTAGGGGCCGGATCCAAGCTGCCCTCCCCCAGGAAGGAATGCCCTGGCACGGCCGCTGCGGCCGGTCGAGCCCGGGTGCTGAGCGTGGGGGAAAAGCTGATGAGGGCAGGTAGCGACGGTGTCCTGAGCAGACAGAAGTCTTTAACAGGCGCTGTGCCACAGGACAAAGCACAGAGCGAGACCAGGACTGAGACTCAGGCCCCCAGCCAGAGTCCAGCTGAGAAGGGTCAAAACATGGAGATGGTCCCTCCCAGGAGCAGGATCAGCCCACCCAAAGTCTCAAGTCATCAGCAAGGCTCTGTGCACAGTAAGTAATGCACCAAACTTCATAATCTGAATGCCAATGTCGCCAATGATCTTTGGGGCTGCTTTTTTTTAATGTGTAATCTGTTCACATGAGAAAATTAGGTTTTCAGTCCATGTTAGTAGAGTGTATAAACGGATTTCAAAGTTCAGTTGTAAATTAAATCTAAAAGTTTTTTTTTCGTAAACTGGGTAGTGTGATATACTGTAGTTCATCCTCCTTAAACCTAGCTGTCATAATTTGTTGGTCAGTTCAGCATGCAGGGATTAGGCTCATTCTGCTTGTCGTGTGTCCCCTGTAATGCTAGTTCATTGTCTTGTGCAATGTATGGATTAGGTCTTCCTGTGTTATCTGGGATCTCTTTCCTGCCCTGTGGCAAAGGATGGGGGGTGCTCGTGTCAGCATCTACAATTATTCGAACCAAAATGCATGGGTGGGCGTGTTGCTTCAGATACCAGTGAGAAGTTGAAACACGATCCAGTTGGAGTAATACACCCATGTTGTGCCAATGCATTGGTCTCATTGAAATGAATGAGGAAGCTAAAATTTTTGACGCAGTGCTATTGTAGGCGTGAACACGGCCTTGATGGAGGAGAGAGGAATAACTGCTCATGGGATCTCTGTCACTATCCCACTGCCTCGGTCTCTGTGGGGTGCAGATTAAGAAATGAGGGGGGCAATAGGTTGAGGAAAGTGGTCTTATCATTCCCATTTGGCCTTCTCACCAGATTCCCAACTCTGCAGGGCGCCAGCTTTCATGGTTTTGTCAGGTCACAGTCACCTCACACTCTCAAAGGCAACTTGACCAAGACTGTTCAGAGGATGGATTTGTGTACTCTGTGCATATACTGTTAGCAGCTGTTAAGAGTCTGATTGACACACCGGACATTTTTTTCCCCCGTCTGTTGAAATGTTTCCTGTCAATCACTCTTGAATCACCCTCGACTGTTCAGCTTGTACTCAAAGACAGCAGTTGGGAAGTCTAAGGGGGGTTTAAGTGTGTAGATGTAGGCAGCAGGGGTGAGTCAAGTGAGAGAGTGACAGAAGGAGGTCAGGAATGTGAGCAGGGCATGCTGGGAAATCAACAGGTCTTGAGCTGTGTCTGTGTGTGTATCCCTCCCCACAGTAAAGACAGGTTATGGGTTATAAGGGGGCAGGTTTGTACTGGAAACCAGATGTTCTTGTCTGTGCAGCTTCCAGTCTCTTCTTTACACAAATAAATGGTCTTTCTGCAGAGCTGATTCACCTCTCAAGATTTAGGGTCAGTTTGTCTTCAGTTCATTTGGTCCTAAATATGGGTTGAAACAACACTGATAGAGTTAAGTAAACTTTCCTTCCAAAAAGAATCTGAAATTGGACCTAAAAATGTTAATGGAACGTACGCCTTCGTTTGAGGACATGGAAAGTGATTCAACCCCTCTTTTTACCGTCTATATTTCTACGTCTTTCTTCTTTTGTCTTCTTTTCTCACGTCCTCCCTCGCTATCGCTTTTCTTTTCCTCACGTTCTTGTGTTTCTTTGTCTTTCATCTCTCTAACCCCCTCTCCACTTTTGTTTCTCTCTGCGTCTGTCTCCTCTTCACTCCTTTTTTTCCTGCCGTGTTTTGACAGCAGTTGAATCAGTTATTGAAAGATGCCACCGCCGCCCACACACACATACGCATAAACTTACAAAAGACCATCAAAAAGAATAAATGAACTGTGTGCATTCCCTGCATTTCGCTTCTGTCCTGGTGTGCGTTTTCAAGTGTGAGTTCGGAGACAGCGAGAACTCTGTACATTTCTTGTTACGGACACTAACTTTGAAGTTCCACATTGAAAAGGCAGTGCTCCAACAGTCCAGTCTCTCTAGAAACTAGCTATACAGTAGACTGGTTCCACAGCCCTTTGATATATAACACTTTATTTTTACATGCCATGCTAGGAACTGCTGTTGGCTACATGGAGCCATGTGCTGCTTAAGTATTTGGATTTTAAATAGGCCAGCACAATTAAATACCCTTTCACTGCAGGATAATGGGCTGCTCATCATATTCCCTATCCACTTATGGCTTGTATACAAACAAGCCTGGTTAATGTGGGGGGTTCAGACCGTGCCAGGTCTCCATCTCCCCAGCTAATGCCAGTTACAGGGCATGACGGAAGCTAAAGCACAGGCCCACAGGGTCAGACAGAGCTGATGCACACTGCACTGGCGGACGATAAGTGCGTGTGACAGGTGACATTTCCAGTGTGTGAAAGCTTCAGAGCGGACTGCTGCTCGCCAAAGGGCCCAATTTCAGTCTTAAAGTGGCAGCTTCCACCTGAAAGCGAAATCCGTTTGACATTTTCTGTCCAGAGAGGGTATAATACGAGTCTCAAGTACAGGTTCAAGTTCATCCCTCTTTTGATACGGTATGACATTGCATCAAACTACTGTTCTGCAACATTTTGGCTTATTCCCTTAGGCACCTCACATGCTGGATGTACATCTCTATGTGGGCTTTATTTATTATTATGTGCACTCCATGGCAAAAGCTTGTGGACACCCAAACATTACACCCATATGTGATTTTTGAACATATGACTCCAAAACCATAACAGCCTCCACCCTTCTGGGAAGGCTTTCAAGAAGGCTTGGAACCTGGCTACGGGGATTTGCTCCCGTTCAGCCACAAGAGAATTAGTGAGGTCGGGGCACTGATGTTGGCTGATAAGGCCTGTCTCCCAAAATTCTTTCCAAAGGTGTTGGATGGGGTCGAGGTCAGGGCTCTGTGCAGCCCAGTCCAAAAGGTCAAATAGTGTATGTACACATGCAAAATAGTGTATAGATAATAAAGTTTATCGATCAATTAAAGTAAACTGTATAGTATTTTTCACATCTTTTGTTGAACAGCAACCACTGTGGCCAAAAGTGACAATTATGAGATAATGGTAAATGCTAAAACATAGTGTAACATAGTATAAGAAGAGAAGAGTCACAAGTAAGTGAACTCACCCTGTAATGTCAGCTACACAGCAATGTCTACTTAAATGTAGCTAACATGAGCCACCATAAGCTACTGGTCACACCAGATGAAGTAAGGTTGTATTGAATGGAGGAATGGTACGTTTTATTACTTATCATTTCAGGTTTTTCGTTTGTTTCCTCCTGTAAAAAGTTACACAGGCTAACTTTAATGCTTTTATCTTCCATCATTAAAGAGCCAGATGTAAACATCAGCACAGACTATTGTGCAAAACTAACTGGACAAGGCCAACCAGTTGATGAAAACATCTGGAAAGGTTAAGGACCTCTCTTTTGCTCTCCTATCTTTGCTATCTCCAAACCTCCCAGACTCTTTTTTTTCCCTCTTTGTGTCTGGATCAGCTTGAAAGTATTTCACCTCTTGTGTAACCATATGTGTCCTTTGATCCCCGTGCCCCATCATGCAAGGATTTGTTTTCAAGATGCTCTTGAGATAAAGTCACTGCTCAGATTTTTGGATGACCTCACCTTCTGGTGATTGAGAAGGTGAGTCAATAAAAGAAACCGAGAACGGCGTGATCAGGAGAGGGGTGGTTCTTTACTCATCAAGGACACGGGCACAAGCGCTTGTGTTGTGTTGTTTCTTGCCAGATATGGTTTTGCAAGACTTGTTACCACATCAGTATGTGCAGAGTTGCTTCAGCCTGTTTTCAAGTGTGAGGTTATTAAAACGTTTAAGTGTTGCCCTGAGCATATTAATGTACATGTGTACTTCTACCTGTTGACAACAGCGTTAAAAGCGTATGGATGTGGCTCATTGGCGAGAGAAGTGTTACAGGCTCCTACATGCTCACTGTATAGTACACTGTGTCAGTTTTGCTCAAACACTCACTGTTGATAGTCTGAATAGTGTGTATCTCTGACGGACTTTTTTTCCCCGCAGATGCTGCCTTACTTTCTTTTGGAAAAAAAGTTGAAGAAACAGCTTAGTGTAATGGGAATGAGTTTGAGGATTGGGATGTGATCACCCATTTCTTTGACAGTGAAGCCAAGAGTAGGGATTACATTAATTGCAGCCTCTCGTGACTCTTTAAACCCCCAGTTGTCTCTCTGGGTTTTTTTCTTCTTTGACAACTATCAGGCAGACTACAAGAGTTATTAAGATTACAAAATACTCTCCCTGTAGTTCGGATTCTTCAGAAATCCATTTTAATGACCTTTTTATGCACATATCTGTTACAGAATTGGATCGTTTACAAGTTTCTGACACACTGTACAGTGTCTTGAAAGTGTTTTTCATTCAGCCAGAAGGGAATTTGAGAGAGTGAGTTCCTTTGTACTATCCAGACTTTCCTTTTTTTTTTGTGATTGAGCCGACAAATTGAAGTCCATAAGTATGGGGTTGATTTTAAGCAAACCCCCTCTTGCACCCTCTCGCTTTGAATCGAGCAATCACAAACTTTCAGAGTACGGATTCATATGATTTAGTTACCATTATGTTATGTTGTTTTTGTTCCTTTGCATAAGACTGAGAAAAAAAATATTAAATCCTTCACACCTGTTGCAAAAGAAAGATCAATCTCAATAGTGTCTGAAAGAGGACCACAGACTGAGAAATGCTGGAGATCAGAAAACAGCAGAAATTAAAAGTTTTGAAACATCAGTCTCAGAACGTGAGTAAAAGGGGACAACATTTATTATCCATTTCAGTTCCTCTAACCCACTCAGATATTTGTCTTTGTTAAGGTTTTGGCAGTGATTTTGTTCCTCTATCAACTTCAGTCAATTCGAGTCTTAAAAAGTTTTTAAAGAACTCTTCCTCTAAATACCACAAGGGAGGAAGTCACAATGCCTTGATGTTTTCTCAGCTGTGGGAGACAACTCACCTTTGTCTGTGGCTTGTCAATAAGTACCTGGTGACTGGAGAGAAGTCCTGTGAGTCATTAGAGTCATGGGAGTAGGTGAGTTAATGGTGTGTTCATGGACCTGGGGTCTGTGTTCAGAAAATGAGTGGATGTGACTCATCCCTCAAACAGAAACAGACAATAATCGGGCCACTGAGCAAGAAGAAAGAGCTTTGGTTATGTGACTACTCATGAGTGTGTGTTGTAAATCCCCCTGTTGAGTCTGGTGTGTGTTTTTTCTTTCGGGGTGTAGCTTGGGGCAGTGTTGCTTCTTCCTGTTTCCTGAGGCTGTGCGGCTCTCACAGAGAGACAGCAGAGGGGATTGGCTTTCTCTGCATGTCAGATTAAGGATAAAACAAAAGCCTTAATCTCTTTAATGCCCACCCTGACTTCAAGTCCCAAGATTTTCACTTGTTGAAGTCAAACTGATTACCATGTCTACATCTTTTGCATATTTGCTTTCCAGTGTGGCCTGTTAGTTTGGCTTGATTACACAGCAACATCTTCAAAGCTAATACTGCAAATGTGCCATGAAATTCCTTCAAACCAGACATCTCACTTCTAGATTGTTTTTTCAATTTAATGCAATGCATGTGTGTGTGTTCTAGCCCAAAGCATAAATGTGGTTAATTCACCCAACTGAGGGGTGTAAGCGGATGCAAAGCCTCCCTCAGGGTTTCCTCTCGAAGAGTCGACAGAGAAATCAATATCTCCACCTCCCCTCTTACACCCTTTTGACCTCCAGGCAAACGTGATGTGGTATGTGTTAGTCTGTCTGTCTGTTTTTCTGTCTGTCTGTGTGGGCTTGAGTGAACGTGCACACAAATTGCTGTGTGCACAAACGGCTAAATATTCACACACTTTTATCTCCATAGTTCAGACGATACAAATTGAATCTCCAGCTGTGTTTATTTCTTACACGTCGACATGTTGTTTCAGGGGAATGGATTTTTCATTAATACGTTTCATTAATATTACATTAATATTTAGTGTTGCTGGCAGTACCCATCTGTGATCATCTGCGAGAGGAATATTTGGTTGAGGTCATTAAAATAATTTTGCGTCCATGTAGCATACAGATTAGAAGAGATGTTCCACCAGAATTGAGCTCAAGGTTAAGTTGAAATTAAAGTTTGACATTTTGGGAAATATGCTAATTCACTTTCTTGCAGAGAGTTAGATGATACCACTCTCATGTCTATGTGCTAAATATGGTGCTGAATCCAGGAGTCGATTAGCGTAGCAGGCATAAAGGCTGCTAATGCCTCTAAAGCTCACACTGTATTTCATTTGTTTAATGCGTACAAAAACGAACTAAACGCAATGTGACGACTGCGACGACAAGACTGTGGAGCTATGGCCAGGAGACGATTAGCTTTGGTTAGCATAATGGCTGGAAGCAGGGAGAAACAGCTAGCATGGTTGTCTCCACTGTTCAAAAATACCCGTAAAGTTCAGTAATTATCACTTTGTATCTTGTTTATTTAATGTGTGAACAAACTTTAGTGTTAAAAAAAACAAGTTGTGGTTTTACTAGGAGTTTTGTGCTGTAACCATTGCAGTGCACTGCAGTGACTTCCTGGAGTTTTGTCAAAATAGTTACAACATGTAACTCCCCGTAAAACCACAAGTTTTTGTTTTTACATATCGGTTTGTGTACGTAATAAACGAACAAGATACAATGTGAAATTTAGAGGTGTAGGTAGATGTATTTTTTAACTTTTGACAGAGCCAGGCTAGCTGTTTTCCCCTGCCTCCAGTCTTTATGCTAAGCTAAGCTAATTGCCTCCTGGCTCCAGCTCCATACTTCGTGTACAGACATGAGAGTGATATTGATCTTCTCGTCTAATTCTTGGCAAGAAAGCGAACAAGTGTATGTCCCAAAATGTTGAACTGTCCCTTTGAATAAAATAATGTTGAAAATGAACACACTGTACCCTGTAGCTGACTAATGGTGTCAACCTACCGTATGAGTGTGTGGATGTGGACCACATGATCCACCATGGGGAAGCTACCTCCTACTATACACTCTGTCAGATGATTATGGCATGTGATGTGGCTGAAAACAGGGGTGAATGCAGAATAAACACGAAGTGCAGGTTGTACTGTGATGTTACAACAAGTAATTTTCAGATTCCCGGCATCAATATTTCAGCTTCATGTTACTGAAATTACCACACTGTTACTGCTTTCCATTAACTGTCATTATTCTTTTATTTGTTTTTGTTTCTGGGTCTAAACCAGAATAGAAATTTGACATTCCACCAGGGAACTGATTTTCCTTCCTTATATTGTCACTTTCTTAGAGACTGAGAGAGCGTTATCATTACCTCGAGCCACGGCACACATGAAACTGAAGCTCTGAAATCCTGGGTTAGAAAAGTTTAGGACCTACTGACCTTCAGCTGACACTGTTTTGCTAAATGTCCTCATATAAATCACATCTAAGATAACAATGAAAGGAGACATGAGTCACCACTCCAAAAATGTCTCCAGAGATTTGAGTTAAACCACATTCTTTCTCCAGTTGTTTAGGATGTTCCAGTGGTCTTCCTGTGTACTCTGTATGATCTGTTTACAGAATATAGAGAGCAACTTTATTTCTCCATTGAAATGCCCCTTTTTGTTTAGGTCACGTCCCAAACGAGAACTTCAGTGATGCTCGGTAGAGGCACTGTCAGTTTTGAGTTCTCTGACAGGGCATACAATTGAGCTTTTAAGAGTACTTCTTGGAAGCATAGTTGTGGTTTATGGTCAGGAAAAGGAACTAGTGGCAACACAAAACAGTCATGTCTCTATCAGAAAGGGTGCTCAGTGTGTTTACTTCCTGGTTGATCCCTGCACTTTTGTAAAGGGAAATGGATATGTCATATGTCATATCCAAATCGGAATTGAATATCTTCACTTTCTGCTCAGTAAATGCTAGTTATAAATTCAAAAATAGAAACAAGTCTGAAGCACCATGCTCATTTTGGATTTTTGTTGTCTTCTGTGCCGCTTTACTGCAACAGCAGCTTTTAGTGCCTCAAAACTGCGCTTGTCTGTCCCAGTTTCCAACACAGAAAGCGACAACAGACTGTGAGCATACAGTATCCGGTGTGACAGTCACACAGCTCAGCAAACAACAAGGAGAAAAGGAAACTTTAATTCCTTACAATACTGCTTGTTGACAATACATGCAAGCGTACAAAGAACAGCTTATATTTGCTACAATTCTTATCTTGTGCTTAATCTGTGTCAAAAATGGTGTTGCCACACCTTACTCTGTCTGCCAGAGATGGATCTCTAAGCCAGCATCCTGTGTTTGAGTATCACTTTCCAGCCGGAGACACCTATTAAATTCTCAATGGCCTTTTTTTAATGTTGTGATGCAATTACATGCAGAAAATAAAGACTGAAAATAAGTTCCAAGATGCTTGGGTTGGGAGTTTGTGGTTCCAACAGGAGCAACACATTACCCTTGTGTTTTAGCCAAGGCACTGGCTCGTAAAGATTATTGATGATGTACACCATGTGATACGAGCGCTGAGCAGGATGAGGCAGCATTAAATCTCACTGATGTATAGGCCTCTTTTCTCTCTCGCTCTCTCTCGCTCTCTCTCCCTCTCTCTCTCTCTCTCTCTCTCTCTCTGTCCTGGGAGAGGGAGAGAGAGGCTGACGGATGAGGAAGAGAAATTAAAAAGTTGCAGGAGGAAAAAAAATGCCAGACAGAGCTCGTCCAAACTTTGCTTTTGTATTTTTCTTTCCTCAATTTTTTTTTTCTCTTGGCTGCATCAGTGGCATTTCTTGGTCACGGTTCATCTGTGTGTCTCTGTGTGTGTGTTGACTTGCTATTTCAGTGCTGAGTGCGTAACATACACTTCAGACAGGTGCGTGTATCAGCCTGTATTTAATCAAGCTGCATGTGGAATGTGATATGAAAGAAGTGTGTACCCACAGTTGTAGTTGCTTGTGTGGTTGTTAGGGGGGTTTTATCGACCCCTCTTACAGTATGTGTTTCCCAGCAGCAGCTAAGCTTTTCACGTGTGTGCCCAATGGCTACTATACCTGCTGTAATGCATGGATAATGAATAATGGCATAAGTAGCACTGAGTGAGCATCTCTTGGCAAAGGGCTGCTTCAGGTTTGCAAGACGGACACATAAATTGTATTTTCTCTGAGCAACTGTTGCTCTTGTTGTTAACTGTCTGAGGGAAAGGACCCCCCTTTCAATGTCTGTCTAAATATGAAACTGATAACTCAGACATTCCCCTCTGTTGGAGAAGTATGTCAACTCTGTCAGCGTTTACTCACCAAAAAACTCTCGACTGCGTTTGTTTGCAAAGGCAAGCTGTTCCAGTTTCTTCACAGACTCAGTAGCTTGTGTGTGGTTTTGCTTTTAGAAATGGATGCCAGGAGTCAAGAGAGTATGTTTTTTTTTTTGTTCTTTTTGTGAGAGTCTCTAAGTGTTTATGAGCTGTGCTGCATCAAGCCTTCCATAATGAACGGAGTATTCATAACTAACAAGTGAAAAAGACTTTTCATTGCCAGTGTAATATATGGAAGCTATAGTATTGGATTTTATTAAGTCAAGGCAGCTTTATTTATATTGCACATTTCACATTCAGGGGCAATTCAAAGTGCTTCACATAGGCAAAGAAAAGCATTAGAATGGCTTCAAAAACAATAAGCAATAAAATCAATTAAGGAAGAATAAAATGCAGTTTAGAAAATTAGAGAAAATGAAATAAAACAACATAAATACAAATTGAATAGACCAGAAATGCAGTTTGTTTACCATTTGTTCAGACCTGATCTAAGCTTATCTGAGCCCCAATGAGGGCCTAAAGCCAAAGTAATCACATTCATTATAAATTAATTAGAAAGATAGAGAGTTAGGGTATATATCATGGTGCTCCACATCAACAGCAAAGCAGCAAGTGCACCGAGTGTTTATTCTTAAAGGGTGCAGTGCTGTAGTATCAGATGCTGCAGCATCCTACCGATTAATAACTGTGTGTGCAGCCCAACTGTGGCTAAACCCAAAATAATTGAGTCAATTTTAAATGTACCTCATTTGCCAGCAGAACAGACAGACATTGTGCCGTAATTGTCATGTGCTCAGCAGGGCCTCGGCCTGTCATAGTTAACATAATGACTGTCAGATACAGAGAACACCCTCGCCCTGCTCTGAAGCCATTAAGATCACCGTGACCCATGTGCGCTGAATTATAAATTCCTGGTTGCGTGTTTTCTGACGATCTACGAAAATTAAGGGGGCAAATTCATAACACAGATACCTGTTTCTGTCATTTTATCCTCAATTATTTCTCTGACTCTGCCATTTTACTTCTCTGTTGCCTCTAATTCAAAAGCTAATTGTATTTTTACATCCTTGTTTCTAGAATCACGCTTTCTTTGACCTTTTAATAATGCAATCCGTATCAGCACCTGAGAATTAAGATATTCAGGGTGCCTGTTCTTTAGACCGACATGTGCAATATGTGGAAGAACAGAGCTGTGAAACATAGAGCATGTGTGCTGTTTACTTCAAAAGAAGAGTAAGATTTATTCCTGCTGCACTGCACTGTGCACTTATTGCGACTAGAAATACAACAGACTTCCTGGCCACATATGGAATCCCTCATCTCTAGCTTTTGATAGTGAGCAGGTTTCCTACCACATCGCATAATTACACCTCACAACACTTAAGTCTCTGACATCAGCGAGTGCAAGTGTGGTGAGTTTCTTTCACTCCACATTGGAGAGTCCTATAGCTCCTGGCATGTAGCGCCCCCAGCTGTACAGCTAATAGGATTTCAGGTTGAACTTGATTCATCATGCCCACACTGGAGTTTCAGTCCACATGTAGGTTTATGCCTCCCGTGCGGTTTTGTCAAAGACTTTGATTTGACGTTTCATTCATTTTATCCCTGCTAGCACAGCTTGTTCAATTAGGCTGTGACAAAAAACTTCATTTCTTTTGCCAAGTTTCCCCTAAATATGAAACACTGACATGGGTTTGACAACCGCCATGTGCCTCTGAGCATCTTTGGTACATTCTTACTGTATTAAACACTAGAAACAGTGAATCAGGGATCAAATGTACTCACCCCCCCTTAAATCTGGGGATTTTTCAAAAGGGGAATAATACGGGTATGACTATGTGATGAAGTCATTGGTAAGACATGCATGCTTTCCAGCTGGGCAGCTAAAGCTATCATGGGACTGACGCAGCATTTTAGCCTGAGCTGTAGGGAGAGAACGGGGGATTTCTGCTAAACTGATGTTAACAGCTGGAGGTTTAATACTTCACAGGAAACTGGGATGCACGTGCGAGAATTTTGTGACAGCAGATTTCTCCAAACTCCCCATTTTTTGTTCCAGTTTTATCTCCTAGTCCTGCCACGCTTATTCCAATTCATCACATGAATTAAATCAAGAAGGGTGAATATGTTATCAGTTTTGGAGTAGTGGAAGCTGGATAGGAGCAAATTTAATAGACCATTCAACCAAGTGACGGGATAAAAAGATTTAATCCCTTTATTACTATACTTCTGATACTGCTCTGAGAGAAACAGTGGAAATACATTTTAAATCTGATTATTTTGGCTGTGCAAAAGACAATTGTTTGCATCCATTATTTGTAGAGTCTGTTTCTCAGCTGCAATTGTCTCCTTGAATTATACTCATCCAAACAGCCATTTGTCATGATCCTTCCCAGCCAATAGTTTTGCGAGATGCCCAGCAGAAGAATGTAGATGGGTTGTGATAGGCATCAGAAACTCTTATCTAACATCCCTTGTTATGTAATATTTGATTTCTTATGGCCAAAGAGACTGGAGAAAAAGACAATGTACGGCAGAACATGCAGAACCCCATTGTGGCGTTATACAACAGGCGGTGAAACAAGGATAGAAATCAAATATTATCATTTTGGAAACATGGCAGTGTGTATGTTTTGCATTGAAAGAAAGCCTTGTAGTGCTCCAGTGCAATATGTTTCATCCGTGTCCCACCTTGACGACATCACAAGTTCACAAATATATCAACACATGCACAGGTGTATAGGATCAGGAAGGATGATGTATGGAAGTTCCTGGGTGACGATGGTTACACTGCTTGTCCCTGCAGGCTTGTTGTTTTCAGAGAACAGATGCTGGGCTGCGGGGCTTTGGTGATGGCTCTGACCTGTGCAGCTCCCTGCAGACTGTCTGTCCAAACCCTGTTCAAACATCCGGAAAGTTTCAGCACCCCATACTGGCCAAGTTTGTTCTCTCCTCAAGGCTCTAAAGGGACTGTCTGCAACTAACTTCGTCTCCTGTCTCTAACTAAAAGGTTGACTCAGAAAATGCTCCATTAGTTCATTACGGGGAACTAGAAGATGATGAATTCTGCATTTGCCTGTTGCGCTTAACAAGCAAGAGATTCACAGTTTTACTTGTATGACATTGTTTTTGTCTCGCTGTGATTACAGTGTGAAGTGTTCTTCACCTCAATTTATACTTCCCTGCTTATTAGTAGATGCATTTCAGAATAAGTCAAATTGATTGAACTAAATGTTGCCGGAAATGATAATGGCAGTTAATGAAAAAGTCTAATTTGGTCATGAAACATTCTCATAATTAACTTACAGAGATGGAGGTGAAATCACAGGGTAATATCAGCATACTAAAAGCAGTATGACTCCCATTTTGTGAATTTATGTAATTTCGCAGACGTATTTGTAGATGTATAGATGGCTTCACACTGTGACCATATGGAGCCGCAGAAGTGCTGCAGATGCAATAAGAAAGCAGTCAAAACCAATTTTTCCTTTTACTCTCTCTCTTTATGCTCTCGCTCTCTTTATGCTCTTGCAGACGGAATTTTAATTGTGATCGGGACCAAATGTTTCTCAGCGCTGCATATTTCATAGCACATTTGTTTGTTGTTGTGTGATCCCCTGAAATCCTTTGACAGGCAAACAGGGAGCGTCTCTCATATCAATGGGAAGTCAAGAAGGGTATGCTAACTTTATGATTGAGGCCCACAGTTCACAACACGACAGTTGGCAGTTAATGTGACGTGCAACCAGCAATCATCAATTATTCATTGTTGAAATATTTTCCAGAGTAGCAATAAAGGGCGCTTTTATCGATAGGCAAATGACTTATATCTTTAGGACCACTTTGTCTCTAAATTCCTTGCAGACATGTTTTGCATAATAAATATATTGAAAAGCAGATGTGGCGCTACAGCTAACTATAAAACCCTTGCTTATGGGGAAAGCATATTTGTTCATTTTTCTTTTGAAACATTACATAAAACATCCGATAAATATTTTAGCCTCATTATTCTTGGCCATTCTAAATGCATTATATTAAGACCAATAATTCTTGTATTGCACCAGAAGGCACTGAAGTGCACTTATGGGCCAAACACAATTAAGCTAAATGCTTTGTATTACTCTATAAACCTGATTAGGAATCACATTTCTATGACAACAAAAAAACATGTATTTACAGTTATTGTTTGCTGGGCTGCACTTGCAATAATTTGAAAGTGTTACATAATAGAGGGGAAGTATGAGAGGTAGAGATAGAGATGGAGTGATGGACAGATGTAGAACCAGGTGGGAGAGGAGACGAGCCTGACCTGACAGGTTCACCGCCTAAACCAGCTGGTGGCCCGGTATTATTGTCAGCCTTTTCACGCACAGTCACTGTCTTGGGGTTATTGACAGATGAAATCTATGCTACAAAGCACTGTAGAGTTGTTATGAGAAGCATGAAAAGCTTGAATGTCAAAGTGCATAGAGGGCATGTCAGTGTTCAGAACAAAATAAGGACCCAGCAGTTAGAGGTAAGTATCTTGTGGATTTAAGGCTTCAGTGTTCCTACAAAAATGATAAACTGGCTCAAAAACAATCCACATGTTCCAGTTTCGCATCACTGTCTATTAATACTTGTCTAGTGATATTTTAGATATAGTAATTGCAGTTATCCAAAAATTGCACCACACTAAAGCTTCTCAAACGCTGCAGTAAGAGATTATGTGATATCAAGTGTGGTGACAATAAAATAATGCAGTAATGAGAAGAAATATCTATGGATAGGTAAAATTTAAACTCTCTTCACCTGTCGCCCATTAACCTTGGCTCTCTGCAATTTTCTCTGGTCAAGTGTTAGGGGTATCAGTGAGAACCATAAGGACTCAGCCATATACGCCAGTGAACTAATGGTGAGCTGAAAGCTGCAAAAAACTGCAGAGGTGTGTTGATTCACAGTGGGATCGGGAGTACCACCTAGCTCTTATAGCATTAATAACAAAAATATTGCTTACTGACAAGTGTCGTTTTGTAATAGTTTGTTAAATGCAACTGCTTGAGTTGTCAAATCAAAAAATACCCTTGACAACTTTCTTAGTTATATTGCCTGCCTGTGAGCTCATATTAGTGTCTTTCTTATAATTTTCCAAGCTCTTACATTTATATGGCTGTCAAAATATGCATATAACCATGTGCATGTAATGAGATAAAAGAGTTGTTTTATTTTAACTTTTTCCCGCAACGCTAATAAATTATTCTATTATTATAATGAGATTAAACAAATGTTAGCATGTAGATGTAAACATGCTATCAACCAGAAATAGAAAGGTAGACACATTCCCGTTAGGACATTCAGTGACACCCAACTCATCATGTGATATTTTAAACTGTAGGCTGTCAAAAAGATAATTCTCGTTGTGTTGGTTGTAGGCAATGCAGTGTGAAGGCATTTCCTCTGCATTATGTGTCCTTTTGTTCTTTCTGTAATTCCACTCTTGTACTAACTGACAGCTTTATTCAAGGGCATCGTGACAGTAGTTGCTGAGTGGGAGAAGAACTTTTCTGATTTACTTTAGTAAAATAAGGTATTTCTGCTCAGTCTGAGATTCAGACCTGTGATCTTCAGATCACAAGCCAATTTTTCAAACCTTTAGGCGCCTGCAGCTGGCTCTGAAGCTGGCACTCCTCTGCTTTGTTAATTTTTGATACCTTTGTTGGCCCAGTGTTGGCCATTGAGGTCTTTGCTTTACACTTCTGAGATTATCTGATTTGAAGACTGATCAACACTGACCAGTCTCCACCACAGAATGATACACTCAAGTTCTCTTTAGGATGTAATCTGTCTAACCACATCTTCACGGATATGTGTGTGACCACCTAGAGACAGAGAGACCAACAGTCAGACAGGCAGACAGGCAGAAACACAGTCATGTGACCCCTCTGACCCTCTGTGCTATGTTCTCTGGGTGAGTTATGTCTCATTGTTCCTTTCTGTCAATGTTGCAGCAGGCCACAGGACAATCAGACTGGCCTCATAGTGCCACATTCACTTCTCCAACCCGGGTCTGATGTCACACCTCTCACTTCACATTCTCATTACTTCAGGCTGTTATTAATTTATTTAATCAATAGCTGTTTAACTGCTCCTCCCCAGAAATCCATAATGGCAGGCAGATTCACTAAGCTGCTACATCAAGTTATGAGCATGAGTTGTGGTGTCTCTGCAGACTCAGATGTGTTTGTGATGGGTTAAATACAGGTTTTAACACACAACGTTGTGCATTATTTGCATAACGTAAGCCTGGTCATCATGTTCTCAAACCGGTAAAGTTATTGACTCAGAACTTAAGTAAGGTTTCTCTTCGTGCACTTTTGAAGTATTTGACGCTGACTCAGAAAGCATACTAGACCAGTGGCTCCATTGTTGCCATCGGCTAAACTCGCCAGCCTCTCTGTTGAAGATTATGAAACTGGCTTTAAAATAGAGAGCAGCAGCTCACCAGGGCTTTGGATGATTTGAGGCTAAATATATGTAAAAGGCAGCTTGGTCCATGGGCTAGAGTGGGATCTGGGTGGATAGCAGCCAAGGCCCTTGGTGCCTCTTTTTTTTTGGCACTCTGTATCAGTTTGGTAGAAAGATGCCCTGCAAACCAAAACCGTATGTGAGCCAGCAAGACACTGACACTGAGGTTCTGGGTATTGAAGTGCAAATGACTTTGCAGCAGTACCTTTGACTGTTAAACCTATACAGTATATAAGTTTTCAGTTTATCGTAAACACACATTAAAAACTCAGGGGATGTCATCTTTTTAATTGTCAGTAACACTTATTTTAACCCCCTATTTAAAATGTATAGGCAGTATATTAACAATTAATAAACGGTCTTTAATACACTATAATGTAGCTGAAAGCAGATTATCATATGTATAATAATGTATGTATTTGTCAACAATTACAGTTTACAGATAATGAGTGATTTACAATATAATATAGTAATGTTGTAATAATATAAAATATAACTTTAGATAATGGTATATATATTCTATTTTTCTATTTGCTATTATATTTATTAATTAAGTACTTACATTTACATTTACATTACATTTACATTACATTACTTACATTTATTACATTTATTGGTGAAGGTTTTATATATAATAACTTCTTTAGTCTCTGTGACAACTGAGCAAACTCTATCCACTGATGAAGGCCATGAGATGCAAGTGAAAGTCCAGGAAAATATCCAGTAAGTGGACTTTTTTGTTAAGATTTTTTTTTGTCACACTACCATTTCAAAGATTAAGAATTAACCTTCAAATGTAACATGTATCAATGAACTTTTACCACATGTATAAGTATTTTTAAACTCACCTGTGAATGATTTATACATGTGTATAAACCGTTTACATCACATTTAATGATGTTTCATAGGAGAAGTTATTCTTGTCGACAAATGTATAAATAAAAATGTTAAATTGTCCTTATATCTGCGTCAAACTTTATATAGTGCTAATAAATCCTAAATGGGTGATTGAAGCAAAGTGTTTGAATGGCATCAAAAACAGGAGCACGTTTTTAGAGTGGACATTGTTTTTACAGTGTTTGATACCTGGCAAACATGGGTGTTAAAAATGTCAAGTGCAACAGTAAACCCGCATGATAATATGATTTTACTCCCGTCGTTTAATCAGATATCTTAGTGATAACTGCTGAATCTCACATATGTGCCTGGCACTATTTTTTCCCCCACGCTTTTAAAGTGTTAAGTTTAATTTTTTGAAAAGCTGTATTTGAGACCATGAAGCTACTGACTCCCTCCTTTTCCTGAAGCTGCTGGCATTTGTGTTACTGAAAGCAAAGTGCCTGTCATTTCACTCTCTTTGCTCAACTCATATTATACGAGCGCAGTCGAGTTCGGTCTCTCCCAAGACACACAGGTGGCTCATTCACTGTGTGACGGCAGGATCGGTTCCTCAACAGCAGACTGGCACAGGCCAAGGCTCCAAACTGAATAGCTTCAGGTGTAATCCTCACCTGCTCTCTCACTGTTAAATCCCAAATGTTTTGATTTATTTTGTCTCCCCTCTTCATTTGTTTGGGTCTCTTTTCAGCGATGGAAGGATTTAGCACTGAGGGATTAGTCAAAGTAGGTTCTGTTTATACTGTTCATGCAGGAAGAAAGTGATGTCAAGGCATTTCCTCTTTCACATGGCATCATGTGTCCAAAACGCATTCATGAGCACATGCACATACAGTTTCTCAGCTATACAAATATTGCACTGTATACAGTTCATTGCACCTGCCTCCTGTTATCTGCTCCATAAATGACTCTTTGCTCTGAGTCAACATCCCTCGCTCATTCTTTACTGCGTGATTAAAGCAGCATAAGAAATAGATGCTGATGCACAAAGCCTCCATGCAGACACACCTGAGCCACAGAGGGAGTGATGGAGCACATTTTCTCTTTTCATGTTGGAGCTGTTTTGTATAGCAACTGTTGCTTTGAAGTTTCGTTGTTTTGTGCATCTGAGCCCCTAAACAATGAACCGCAGTAGTGAATGTCCAGATCGTGTCTGTCAGTGTGGGGTTTTCTGTGCTTGTGTGCACAAGAGGAGGGAGCGGCCTCCCCGCTCCAACACATGGTGCCCAGACTAAACAACAAGATGAATGTTTCCTGAATCCAACCTGGCACGGAGGCACCCCAATCTGCCTGTGTGGCTCGACGGACAGACTGACTGAATGAATCGCATTCAGAGCAGAAGAGAGGACAGGTTATGGGAGAGGAGAGAAGAAGAAATAAGCAGAGTGGATAAGAAGGCAGAAGAGAGAAGCTGGATTCCACCACAGTAGCATCAGTTTTCAGCCTGTGAAAACATTTGTATAATGTCTTCTGTTGCTCTGGAGGGAGCACTCCAAAATCAGACTGATGATGTCATCAGTGTTATCTTGAATTAGGTTTGGAGACTACAAATTTATAACAGACAGCCTGCATTACAAACTCAGGATGTGGAGTTCGAAAGATGTGTACGTGTAATGAAAGATGCTATCAAGTTGCATCATGGGAAATGTAGGATCCAGTGTTTTTGGAGATTGACTCTACTAGGTACTAAAAGTCAGGACATCTCGGCCCCCACTGCTTATATTTTCTTTTTTTAATCTGTCGCTTTTTGAGTCCCCCAACTTAATGAAAGTGCAATACCAAATCACTGGAATGCCCCTTTAACAAATTTCCAAATTATTATTATTATTTCGAAGGGAAAACAAAGGTGAATGTTGAAATTATTACCCAAACTGTCCACTGCTTTCACTTTTAGGCTTCAGGTTTTACCTCCAAATTAAGTGGTTCAGATAATCTGTCTGTTGGCTTGTTTAAAACCTGATTTTCTGACAATTTGTGTATCCAAATCCTGTTGCACTTCATTATGGCAATGTCACCATGTTCCCACACCTCAGTAATGTTATCATAGCCAAACAATTAAA
>NTHP01000202.1:861830-873916 GCA_003416845.1 Oplegnathus fasciatus | reverse complement strand
GGGGGGGGGGGGGGGGGGAGGCCTGACCAGGTGTTTCTCCAGCGAGCTGTCTGCACTGTCATCCCTCATTGGGCCCCGAGCCAAGTCACGCCACGTCTCATTGAACTTCAGGGTTTGATCAAACCTTATTACAGAGCTTTCATTTCAGCTCCCATTTGTGGTTGAGTTATGGATATGATAGAACATTCCCACTGAATGAAGCTCCCCAAAGTGCATTTACTTGTTGGATTGTGTTTGTAAAAATGCTACTAATGTATATTTAGCTTTTCACAACAATATTTAAGGATCAGTTCACCCGAATTACACACAAAAATTCTAATTTTAGCCCACTTTATCAACTGGTTTCACATTTTTCAATGGTTTTTGTAATATGGGTGAACTGACCATTTAAAGCGAAACCTCTGCTGATTTCTTCAAACCCAATCAAGTTAATCAAAACCTACTTCCTGACGTCCTTCTCAGGGACACCTCACAGCTTTTTGGGACACTAAAGTGTCCACTGCCGGTATCATTTTAACAGTTTTGTTCGATAAGCTTTAAGATTCAGCAAATTATATTCTCAATTAGCTGTGAATAACTGATCTCGTCCTCTAGGAAAGACTTCCTATCGTTTCAGCGGCTTACTGTAGACCAGAAGCTGTGCTTATGGCCAAAACAACTTGAGTCTAATAGAGGTGGGGATGATTGTAAGGTATAATCAGAGAAAATCTCTATTACATTAATTGACTTCTTGTAAATTGACCTCATTTTGAGCCAAATCATTTTCTGTGGAACAGTTGGAGGTGCTCTTTCAAAATCTTTTCTTTCTGCAGTGAAGGTAAGAAAGTGCAGTATATAACACCTTATCTTGCCATCCTTTAAAGGAGCAAAAGATAAGCCATTTCTATTATACACTTAGACTTTTTGTGTTCCTCTTGGATGCAAGTGAAATGACTTTCTGTCAGCGGCTAATGTCAACATTTTAATGATTTGTACATAGGAATGTGACAGACCAGCAGAAAATGATTTAATAAGGCAGTGATTTGTAGTTTAACTAATAATGATTCATTAGTGTCAGCCTTCTCAGTTCTGCCTCTTTCCCATGCCCTTTTTATTTGATATTCATAATTGGTTTGAATGGAATTGAATGATTGTTTCAACCACTGGAAGAAATCTAAAGCAGAAAAGAACAAACTTTGCTCCAAAGAAACATCTTGGGATGCAAAAAATATCTCTCCTGCAGAGCTCTAAAAAAAATGGGTACATAGAGGAAGCAGCGATATTGCAAATATGTTTCACTGCTGTTGTCTTTTATTGTTGTGCTGTTGGGCAATGGTAGAGGCTTATGTTAGACCTCAGCATTTGCTAGAGTCGTTGTAACAAGGATTATCCACAGAGGGAAATCATGCTTCCTGTCATGATGTCGGATGCGAAAATTTGCCAAGACATAAAATTAGATTTTTTTTTTGTAGGCCTCACTGCAAAAAGCATGTTGGAAAAGTCACTTTAGGTTAACCCACAAATGGGTGGACCGACAGTAAGAGGACAACTGTAAAACATCTGGCGATTGGTCATAAAAATGTATTTTTTTTTATTCAGGAAATAAGTCATTCTTGTAAAAATGCCACAGTTTCATCTTCTTCCTCACTCTTAACTCCCTCTTGACGTTCATAAGTCTCGCGTACTTCATTGACTCCACCTATTCAGTGAAGTCATTTGTTTGACCATCTCCTCTTTCTCTGGCAATAATGAGAAGGGGGGTAAGACAAATGTTCCCCACCCACAGGCTTAGACGGAGGCGGGAGAAGCTCGATCGGACACTGCCCTGACCCAACTATTTTCTCCCAGTGTAAACATCCCTCCACCATCTCCCACCCGTCCACTCCTTCAGGCGTCTGGTTTGACGTGGTGCCTCCCACAACACACAAGCACATACCAGGGCTGTTTTTGTCCAGTGACAGGCATGCTTTGTGTACACATAAACAGGACTTGTGTGTTTTTGTCCATCAGGCTGCAACCGTCTCTGCCCTCTGAGCAAATGAATCATGAGACAAAAGGCGAGTGGAATAACAAAGAATAATCTAATGAGGCCAGGTTGATATCAGAGGGAAGATGAAATGCAGTAAAAGTGCCCCATTAATTAAACTTAAACTTACGTCATTCTCAATCTTTGAAAGTGTATAAAGCACTCGAGGTTTTCTGTCCCCATAAAGCATTGTTAATTAAGAAAAGTCTGAATTTGAGTATTAAAGCTGCCTAATCCCAATAAATATGGATGAGACTTCTGTCCTGAGCCCTATTTAACAACCTGCTGTGTCTTGCCCTTTTTCCTTAGATGTTAGCTTTTTTAAGTTCTCTATCGACCGAATTGACCACTTGCTAATGAGTCATTATCGTGGCATGATTTCATAATTACCCCTCTGCCTGACAAACTCAATACACTCTCATTTAGCCATGGTTGAGATTATAAAACTCTGAAAATATTCTGTAAAGCCTGTGACACACAGGATGTTTTCGTTAAGCCGGGCTATTCTAGGAACATCAGCTACACCTGAGCTCTGGAGCTGGAAGTTTTGAGGAAACCTGTCCTCTACTTCTACGTGGTCTGTTTTGGTCTGTTTAAAGAACTCCTTCCTGCTCTGACTGATAAATAGACCAGACCATGTAAATACTGGAATGAGGCCCAGCAGAGCAGTTTAATGAGTCCCAAATACAACCACTTCAGGCTACATCTAATGACAGATGTACAGAGAGAGTTGCTATTTTTACACGTGTATGGATACATGAAGGCACGGAATCAAGTCTGTTTACTCTGAGGACTTTATTTAAGTAGTAGTAGGATTATACAAGTGTGACACCTCTTAACTTCAAATCCGTACCGCAGTTGATAACAGATTTTGTCACACGTGATAGAAACAGCATTTGGTGGCGGTGAAGTTTTGTGGCTGTAATACTAGGTTCTGACAACTTACCCAGCCTGTCTGTGGCTCTCGGCCCATTCATCCCTACTGAAGATGAAAACCTTTTAAAAAGTACATACTTTAAAGGCTAAATAATCTCGTAAAACAGCTGGCCACTCTAGTTTAGCAAACATTTCTCTAACAGGAGTAAATATTGTATTTGCTGGGGACTATTTTTAGTCGCGGATTTGATGTGATTGCTAGTATTAATGACACCAGGACAGTGTATGTTGGATCAAACACAATTAGCTACAGTTCCCATGGTCATCATAATGAAGGAACATATCACCCAGTGCAATGGTGTGGCTCATTGACGTGTTCTTGGACAGTTTTTGGACAACAATGAAGGTCTATGACACAGAGGAATACGCTAGACGTTGGCTACATAGGCAATACTTGTTAATAAGATCAATTTATTGTTATTGTATCATTGGTTTCGGCCTCTTCATTGGATTTGTTGATGGATTGTTGATTTGTTCAACAAGAACCTATTCAGTTGTGTTTTTTTAAGGAGGTTAGGTGTTTTTTTGGGTTTTTTTAGCTCTTTTACCGCTATATCTTCTGGTCCAGGCTGCACTCCTGTGCCAGTGAGCTATTCCACCCCAGGCTCCCCTCAGAGTAATGAAAGCTATCTTGTAAAACCTGACATTTTCAATGTTGGAGTAAGTCTTTTACCTCACTGCTTCACCTCAGTACCGTGAATAGATTTCAGTGGTATTGCCAGTGTTAATAAAAGCTAAATATGTTCCCATTGTGAAAATATTTTAGTAATATTTTAGTCTTTATGGCTGAAAATCATAATAGGCCTTAGGTATTTTCCATTTCAGCCTGCCCAGTAGTGACAGGGTTCTCGTCTGAGCTTTTAGCTTAAAAGCTCCTTCACAAGACATGTTGAGAAACATTATATTTTAGAGCTCATCTTTACAGATAATATCTATATTATGGGGCAGTCATAAGGTTTACCAGTCTATCATTACATTTCCCATAAATGGGGGGAAACTTGGGCTAGTAATTGGTCTGCTTAGACTTTCCATTCCCCCAAGATCCCACTCTGCTTCTACCTTAAAATTCAAGGCCACAGGACATTCCACGAAGTTCCAAACATTTCCATTAGTTTTTATAATGGCAGGAAGAGGGGAAACAGCCCCTTAACACACCCGTTCACTTACACACCAACACACAGTTCCGTCCCCTGTGCCCTTTATCACCTTTTCTTAGCACTTTGTTTCGAAGTTTCCTTCCCGTCAGGTTTTCCTTTCACAAGAGTGTGTATCCTCCCCAGCAGCAGCACAACAATGCCCCGCTTCATTTCAGCTCTCCAAGATCTGAGACCGCTGGAGCCGATGGGCTGCTAGGCACATGCTAAAGCCATTAGGTGGTGGATGACGGTGGTTAGCCACAGAGGCATCACAAAATAACCATCTCACTACGTACATAATGAAGCCGAGGGAAGGAATGGGGTACTGTATCAGCTATCTGCGTGTGTGTGCACATGCAGCTGTGTTGAAATGTGGCACGTTGCCTGTCCAACCAGTAGGCTGCCAATCATGCAACAAGCCTCTCAAAAGGGAGAATATGCCTTATATGCCTTGTTCAAATATTAAGATATCAATTCATATTACCCTCTGTTAAAGCTTCCAGTGAATTTAGCCAAATGCTGCTCAGTATCTGCTCAGGCAGACGGATCCCAGCCTTTTATTATTAGACTCAGACACATCCCATTTGGTCTCTCAGTCAAGCTCAGACAGTTTGATGGAGGACTCTCTGTGGAGATGGAGAATGACTTAATTACAGTCACTATCTCAATCTGAATTTACTGGGAGTGCATCCATAATGCATGTCTTACTTGGTATCAGCGTGCCCCAATTAGAGTCGACCAATAATCGTGACAAAACTACGAAGTTGAGTTTCTCTGCAGAAGTGCAGCAAGGCTTTATAAAGCAGGGTTATAACTAAGGACTGTTTTCACCTTTTAATCTGTGCATTCTTTTTTACATTGTTCTAATACTTGTTTGGACTATAATGTCAAAAGTTATGATAAATACCCGTCAAAAATTAGTTAAACCTCCTACCTACCTACACTAGAATCTACACATCCAGAAGGCACAGAGCAACATTAGCATTAATTTGTGTTTCACTCTCTTTTAGCTCAGTTTTGGTCTCCACCAACTCCTGAGGGATAAATAGCTGCTAAATGCTCCATTATGTTCACCAGCTAGCCGCTAACTTTGTCTATCCACTGTTTGGGGCAGGGAGTGTACTGTGGGTTAATCAGAGCTTTCTCACAGAAAACAGCTGCATGCTGGGGCTGGAAACAGTCAAGACAGTAAACCAAAACAGCTAAAAGATGCTAAAACAGTCTGAGGAAAACTGGAGAGTTGGGTGATAATTCTCCGCGGATTCGTCACATCAAATGACTTTTTTCACATTACTCATATTCATTTCATCCATTGTTAATATAAAATATTGATTTAGCAACTTTAAGGCAAAGGTGAGTCTTCAAACTGCTTATTTTGTCTGACCAACATAAAACATTTTTAATTTACAAATATATAGCAGAAAGGAGAGACGCCAGACTGGCCACAGACTTCTTGGTCATTAATTCTGCAAATCCACTGTGTTACATTATTCTCCTTAAATGAGTTAGGCTTTGTAGACCCAGAGAATGTTTGAATTTTGTTTTATTCTGCTGCATTGGGTTTCATTTTGTTATTGTGTTGTTGTAAACTGTTGTAAAAACCAAAAATTTTGGTTCTCTGTATCACCAAAGGAAAATCTGTCCTTGTTGCTCTTCCAGAAACCATCAATAGATTCTCTTTGGACTATTAACCAGTACAGTTTCTATGAAGCAGCTGCATACTTCAAACTTGATGACAGCACTTAGTTTGAGTGTCAGTTCTCTGATTTCCATTTGTCTAGACGATAAGGACATAAGGACATGCAAGAGTTCTTAAATTGTTCCCTTTTAAGGGTCTGTACTGCACTGCAGTTGTTGGTCTATGGGTGTGCAGCATGTACAGTATCATTTCCATGGGGGTTATGTGTTACACAGTATGTCCCAGTAAGCTGGATTCTGCGCTGCTTTGATCAGGGTAGAGTCCCCTCACTAATCCGCTTGAGCTCTGGATGTTTGCCCAGGACACGTATGTACACACACACACACACACACTCTTTCACAAATTGTGATTAAAAAACAGATGTGAAGGCCTAGCCAAAAAGATGAAATGGTCTGAATAAATCAAATGGGAACAAACTGACATAACACTCAGATGCAGGACTACACATTTGCGTGAGCTTATGTTTAAGTACGCTGGAGGTTGTATCTGTCCCTTTACACTCTGTCTTGTAGTTGTATATATATCAAGTGTACAGAATAGTGCTTGTGTCCTTTATCCAGAGCAGTTAGAACCACAGTTTAATGATGTCTTCACTCAAATCTTGTGGGAACAAAAACGGGCATGATCTCTGATCCATATTTTAATTACAGCTGCAGGACACAGACAGGATTAGGAAATGTAAATGTTCTCCTCTTGTCATTTCTCCTCGTCTTTTTAGGAGCCAGTTAAAAGCTCTTAATAGCGCTGGGCTTAACTGTAAATCTCTGTGCCTTGTATTTGAGCGCTAATAAACAGGTGGGAAGGGATTTTTATCTGGATGCAGCTGATGAGCAGAAAGGGCATTGAAATGAAAAGATGGAGATGGAGGGAGGAATGGGAGAGGAGAAACAGGAGGAGAAAAGAGAGGAAGCCGTTGGAAGAAAGACGGGGTGCTACTTCACTGTGGCCCTCCCTGCATTACATCACTGAGATGCTTCAGCACTGATGACATCGTCGGGCTGGGAGGAGAGTTGGCCCAGTGGATGATGTCATTAATAACCAATCAGAGAACTCGGGGGCCGGTAGTCTGGCCAGCTCCTGAGGCTGAAATAGTAGAATCTCTGAAAATGTCTTTTCCTCCTCTCAAATCGTGGAGCCTTTGTGTCTTCTGTGCTTTTTTTCTCTGAGGTTATTTTCAGATTTGTCTTAAAACAAATATATTTCAGACCTGTTCCTGCCTCTGCCACAGAGCAAAGGGTAAGTGGCGCTGACTCGCACAAAGAGGAGAGAGCCATGTAAATATAGCCCTGAAGGGAATTAGCATTTAACTAACTTAATAGCACATGAAGGAACTGCTTTGTGCCTGTCCACATGAACAGACCAGTTTCTACTTTACCGTGTTTGGTACGGACCATGCAGTGCTAAGTACCCATTTCAAGCCAGGGAGGTCATGCCAGTGGGACATTTTAAATTCGCTTTGACTGTTGTCTTTAAGGACTGTATCAGTGACCTTTTTCATCACTTTTCACAGCTAACATATCAGTGCTCTACATGCATGATACAGTGTTGAAAATGCAGTTGTGACCTCAATGCTGAGCAAACTTTGACAGACTTTTCTGTACAGCCCTTATTCGGAGAAAGCAAGAATGCGTGAGCAGGTAGACATTCATTATAGGTGGACACATGGCTATTAATGGACACACTGACTATTGTAGCCATTCAACATGTGACCTTTCATTTGCAAGACACTTTTACATCCAGCAGACACATTAGCGTTCACTTGAGGACATGTCCAATTTTCACTCTCCGTTTAGCTCTGTTTTGGTCTCCACCCACTCCTGAGGGAAATATTCGTCTCTCTAGCTGCTAAATGCTCCACTATGTTCACCAGCTAGTTGCTAACATTGTCCGTCAGCTATTCGGTTCTGGGCAGTTGCCGTACAGGGCTTTTTCACTGAAAACAGCTGCCTGCTGCATCTGGAAATAACGCTGATTAGTGGTTGTGAGAATGACCAGAGTAAAGTTGTGGGTCATAAAACCAAAACAATAAGCTGAAAGACTCTAAAACAATCCTTAGAGCTGAAGGGAACTGTTCAGTCTGATGACAATTTTCTGTGGTTTGTCACTACAAGTGACCCCTTTCACATAACATGTAGTCATTTGATATAAAGATATTGATTACAGCAGCTTTAAAGTTGTGATTTTAGATGTCTCTGTAATATAGACTCCCAATGTCCTACCTTGCCTGTTGCTTCCGCTCTTAAATTTTTATAGTAAAGGCAGTTAAATTAGCCGGCTGTGCTGCGAGGAGGAGGAGCTGAGCAAATTTAGAATGGTGTTAAATTAGGTCTAAAATATGAAATTCTTCACAACTGTTACAGAGGCCAATAACACCAGGAGGCAAAGTGATGCCAGGTAACTATTTCATGTATGAGTGTAAAATCAGTCGCTGGCACTGCTGTGCAGTTAGCATTGTACCCTCTTAGAAACTCCTCTGTCATCCATACACCCCATGACCTGATCCCTGCCTGACTGTACATTATGGCCCCACTGTGGTGAAACTATTAAACTTTGCAAGCGCTCACTTCTTCTCCTCCTCTCCCATGGGAAAGCTGCAACATTTCCGTTGCTTGACCCACACTATAATAAAGCTTGTGTTATTTCTTCTCTTACTTCCCCTCGAGTTGATCACCTGCATTCTTGTGATTCCACTAAGTTTTAAGTGAACTACAGATCATTAACATTCAGATTTTTTTTTTACGCAGAGCATGGAGGGGAAAGAATGCACTTGGCCTAAGCTGTTACAGTTTATGCACACTTTATGCATTAAGGCATTTTCTCCCTCCCTCTGAATAGGTCTGGCCAAGCCGGTCCACATTCACAAACCTTCCAGCCCTGTCTGCTCCACAGAGCCTTAAGCTTGGATACAGTCCACCCACTGCCCCACACACACACACACACACACACACACACACACACATCCATACCGGGACACACGGACAGCACACAGCAGGTTTCACAGATAAAGACTGGGACAGAGGCACTAGTGTTCCCAGGATTCTCAGAGTGGCTCCCCCTCCACGGGGCCTATTTCACATCCCTCCACCACCTGCATCACTTATCAGCTCCAGCAGCACTCACCTCTCCAAAGCAGGCTGGAGCCACTCAGCTTCATCAGCTCTCTAACACACACAGATGTAAACACTTGGCTTTGTCTACTTGTAGAGTATATTGTAATCTGAGTATTTTTTAGGTTTTTGAGTGGCACATTTTAAAATAATACACCTCTATCCTCAAGCCTAATGTCATATAGTGAATTTACCGTGTGACAACTGCTGATTTGATATCATTTGATTGTTGGGTAGTAATAAGCTTTAAGTTTACGCTGGTTACACTGTGCTAGCATGCAGAGAAAAGGGGAGGGAGAGGAAGAGATACGCAGTGCAGAGGGGAAAGTGAGGAACACATGATTGACTGGCTGGCAAAGTCCGGGCCCTAAGCTGCTTATCACTATGAAGAGAGTCAATTGCAGCGCAATCACTTTTTAATAAACTTGTGAGAGAGCAGGCATATTGAAAGACATATTTAAATGGAAGCCATGTGCAGGCTGAACGCATAGTTAACTCGCTGCAGCAAAGGGGACTAAAGTTGCTTTAATTTGCTCAGGACTTTACTGTGATATCTCCAGTGCGTCTTCACATACATCTGTCGTAAAATGTGCCTCACTCCATCTAATTATCACCAGATAAGAAGAGCAGGTGCTTCTCCCTGTGTTTTAAGCCTGTTTGTGCAAAGTAAGTCACATAATTTATTTAGTGTACATATATGTGCTTGTGCTTATGTGCCTTATGTGTGTGTTTTTCTATGTGTTGATATCACGAGTGCATTTCTGCTGTGTGCACTTGTTTTGAATTTGTTGACACAAAAAAAACTTGCCAAAACAGATGAGAGATATCTTATCAACAAGCGCGCAGTTTGAGAGGGGCCTGAGAATTCGGCTTTTTTCTCATTTCATGCAGTTCCTGTTGCAATACTTCGGCAACGTTCTGCAGGCTGATGGACAGTCGTCTGCAGTAAAACTCTGCCGTCAGAGCTGATGTCCACAGTGAAATTATCATCACATGGCCAGAGTTCAGCAGAGAGATGATGGAATCCTTTGCAGCTACAGGCTTAAAGGATCAGTTCTCCCCAAAAGAAAGGGAAAAAAGTCTGGTGCTGGTTTATTAGGTCCCCCTTGCCATAACCACTGAAGATTGTAATGTTCAGTTTTGTTTGAAATATGTTTTAGACAGGTGTTGATTCAACTTCATAGTTACTTAATCGTATTGCATGTTGCTAAGTGGCAATATTTTATTGTTTCTTTTAATATTTCCATCCCTTTTACGAGTGAGGCTGGAGTAAATATAATGTAGTGTCAGTCACTGGCCCGGCAAAATCATTTTGGTATTGAAACTCAGATGCTGCATCAACACCAGTATCAAATCTTTTCAAGTGATAACCCGCCCAGCCCTAGTCACACTTCGTAGGCTGTTTAACAGATGAGTCAGTCACACTGGGGATTTGGTGTGATTAAATTAACTGCAGTGAAATATTTTCTAGCCTGGTGCACTTTTATGTTTTATCCAGGGAGAGAGTTCAGGCTGTATCTCCTTAGGAGATTCTGCTCCTCAGGGGGTTGCAGCAGTCGGCCCAGAGTGAGTCAGATTCCAAAGAAAAAGTTTCTCTTCGGCAGGGGAGAAGAGGTAGCAAATTCCTTCTCTGTGGCTCCCGGGTGGATGTCCTCCTCCCAGCCGCAGCTGTTCTCAGCATCTCTCCATCCCTCCCCCTCAGGACGCCACCGGCCTCACTGTTGGCCCAGAGACGGTTGTCACGGGAGACCAGCAGACATCTGAGCCGGTGGCTAGGTTGACTTACACCTTCTCTGGCCATGAGTTAATGAAGTGTACACACTGCTGGGGTTTACTGGCAAACACATGTGCGTTTGTGTGAGTACACACACGTAATTGCACACAGGGAGACACTAACAAACACACCGGTTCATTAAGCAGCACTTAGTGTCTCAGTTAATAAATGACAAAAGAAATATTCTACAGCTTATTTCCTTGTGCAAGATCGAGGAGGCACACAAACACACTATCTCCCTCTTATTTTCTCTTTCACACATTCACATCCACAGACACATTATAATTTTCCTCCTGATCATTGCACAACATGCCGGGTGCATGTTCAACAGCACCCCCTGGTGTGATGAAAATGCAGTGCATCTCAAAAGTAGCAACAACTTGTTTAGTACAGAGAAGGCAAGTAGCCGGTTATTTGCTTGGGATTGATCTGGCGCTGATGTGTATCAGAGAGGGGTAGCGGACAGACACGGCGTTTGTGCTGATGAGTGGAGCTGGCCAATAAACAAAGCTGTTTGTTTGAGTTGTCCTCTGGCTGTCTTAGAGGGAAGTATCAGGACTAACAGACCTGCTCTGCCAGCGGCTCCTCTCTCAACTCCCCTCCGCTTGTTTGCTTTGTTTGTCATTCAACACCAGGAGAGGGAAGAAGGGGAAGGAGGGATGAGGGAGACAGAGAAGCAAAATGATTGATTTGCAGTCATGTGAATAGTGATTTTACCCAGGATTTAAGTACTATTTACTTTTCACGAGGACAGCCTTATTCAAAAGCTCTGCTTGTTCCAAATCCTGAGTTAAACTTTATCGAAGTTCAGTAGGAAGGGTATTAACGTTCCACTTGAGTTAAAGATCTACAAGTCTCACCCTCTCAGGATAAGCAATTCCACTTGGAGGTAAAGCAGCAGTAAAATCAATTTGCCATGCCTCATTGAGCCTAGCTTCTGTAAAGAGCTTTACTTGAATATGCTGGGAGTCTCCTGTGTGACAGACATGTATTTAACCTTTATTTTTGCAACATGAAGTTGTCAAATTCTCTGCTGTTCCATAGCTGTTTTGATATCACATCCGCTCACCCCACCACTGCTACTATTCCCAGCACTGACACCCACGCTCACGCACTAGACCACATGTCTGTAACTCATATCTTTTGGCCGACCGCCTGTCAGGTTGGCAGCCCTGTCTGTTTATAAGGCTTCACCAGAGTGGAAAGTCTGGACAGGCCTGTGTATCTGACTACACACACATTGTTACTGTACATATCCACACACCTTAATTGAAAGGTGCAGTGCAATCAGTGTATGTACCACAGAGCTCTGGGTGTCTGTAAGTCTGACCGGAGGCAGATGTTGCGGTGGTCTTAGCTAACAGGGTGGGGACCAGCGTTCATCAACAGAGGCACGGCAGCTGGGAGATGCCTCATTAGGAGAAGGGGG
>NTHP01000202.1:845547-860097 GCA_003416845.1 Oplegnathus fasciatus | reverse complement strand
GGTGCTAGAGGAAAAGTTAGGGGATCGCAAAAGTCATTAGGATTCATTGTCTTTACAAAATTTCATGGCAATCCAATATTTGTAAAGATATTTAAGTCTGGACCAAAGTGGTGGACCGCCCAACCGACAGACCGACATCCCGAGAGCCATGGCTAAAAATCGCGTAATAGGTCATTATTATTTCAGCCCACTGGCAGCATTTTACAAATCAGATTTTAAGTCTCAGTAATAGACCAAATGACTTGTTAAAATGGATATTATTGCAGTGTATTAGACGCTTAATTTATTCTAATCATATTTAAATAAGATCCTTTTTGTACACTGGGCTCAGTTCCACATGAACGGATCATCTGATATCCTGACTCTGATAACTTTTACATAATAGAAATATTGTCAGATACTCAACAGTGGACCAGTGCTGTTATGTGTACATGCTATGGCTTCAGGGTATTGCTATGTGGGCCCTGCTTTTATTGCACACAACAGGGCTTTGTATCTAACTGCATAGTTATGGCACAGTAATAGTAGGGGAGAGTGGGAGTGCGCACAGGGATACATTCCTCCATAAGTAAGTGACAACCAGAAAGTAACTGCAAACAGCAGGAGGCCGTGCTCCTCATAAGACCTGGGTATTCACGGGCAAGTGTTTCATGTCTTTCAACTGAGAGGACCATCATTTACTCAACACTGGCAGCTGTGAAAGAGAGAGCGACATTCTTGAGCTATCGGAGCGAGACACAATTCACTTGCAGATCCCCTGTGACACTGTGCAAGAAGGAGGTCACTTTTTTGGCCTGGAATGCTGACAGTAAAAGTGCAGCGAGGCAGGTTGTTCAGACCACAGGATGTAATTGTTGGTTTGGGAGAGCTGCTTTAATTATGAGTTTGGGTTGGCAAAGGCTGACCTGTTGGTTGGTTGTGATGATGTATGTGTCATTGTCAGGACAGAGGAATTTTGACACAGAAACACTGACACCAAACACTGTGGCAAGATGAAAGAATTTCAGATTTCTTCAGATTTCAGACCATATTTGACGTATATTTGAGTCGACTTTGGATTTTGTATTGTCAGTTATTATTGCAAAAGCAAAAACCCTGATAGCATATCAAATTTTAGGTTTGCTATGTGTCAAATGTCACTCCCACTGAAACATTATAAAATATTTAACGATAGTTGTAAGTTTGCCAACTGACTGGGCACAAAAATTCAACAATAAAACATTGTTAGTGGTGACTTTGGGCTCATTTACTTGTTGTTTATCAGTCAATATAACGTAATATTGGTATTCTCTAAAAAGCTCAATGTTTTGTAGAGTTTTATAGCATAGAGATTCAACTATAGTTATAGGTTAAGTAAGTTCTTGTTTCTGGACTTTATTGTGACTGATTTCAGCATTTATCAGAAAAGGATGAAACCGTTTTTACTATGCTATAGCTGGTGTTCTCGCCATCTGCTCATATAGCCATTGCTGCACGCAACATGTTCATGCCTGATCTGTGGAAGTTGCTGCATATAATTCTGGGAAACATAGGAAATCACTAATTTATGCAGAAGCAGATGAGGCAGCTTGAGGTAAAGTTTGTGCGTCAAAAACATTTCTTCATGAAACAACTCTTGGAATTGAATGAACATTAGAGATAACTGTGTAAATGGTATTAGCATGAAGCTAACTCAGTTCCACGGTATAATTAAATGACGTGATCCCTGTCTATTGTCTGCCCATTGTGGCGAAGAGCCCGAGCATGTGAGAGGGTGAAAGCAGACAGAAAGTGGGTGGAAGCAGACTTGTCTCCATATGTTAGACATTATCCGTCAGCTGCTGCATTGTGTTTGTTCATGCGCTCACCCCACCACTTTCAATTACATGGCCCACAAACTAGGCCATTGATCCCCTCACGTTTTCCTGTTAAGGTATGTCAATTTGCGCCTCCTTCTTGCACATTTAGATCAGGTCACTTACATCAGCAGCTGCAAAGAAATGATCTCATGCAGAATCGCAGCCCACCACCCCTCCTCCTCCTTTACAAAAACATACATATATCCGACTAAAGACATGTACATACTCACATGTTTGCACAATATGGGAAGCCGGCGAGTGTGTTTGCTGACTGTCAGGTAAACAGGACAGTGTTGCTTTTCATAAACCCCAGAGTAGGAACAAACACAAAGACTGTGGTGTCTCCTGTGAGGTTCCTAATTGGAAACCACGCTGCCTGCAGGACTGGCGCTTGTCTTAGTCTGTCGTGTTGATCAGATAACTCGATCACATATTAGTTGGCTGCTGCGCGCTGAGAGCAGTCTGGATGTGGCTCAGAAGTAGGTTATGACACATCTGGATGCATGCTAGTGTCTGGTGGGCCCCTCGACGGGGACAGAGAGTTAAACAAGAGACAGCTCGCAGACAAAGCAGTGATAAAGAACAGACTGTGTGTATATGTGTGTGTATATATATGTGTGTGCGTGTCAGACAGTTTGAGTGACACCTGTTAGTCTCAGGGTCCAGTTTTAAGAGGAGAGAATGTGTTTCTCGTCAGTATCTTCTTATACAATGTTCTATATACTCTCTTTCTTTCTCGCACACATTTACATTCAGTCTTTGACCACTCCATGGTAGCAGCAGAACTTTTAGCCTGAGGGTGAGGGGCTAGTCGCTCTGTGTCCTGGAATGCAGTTGACTTTCTAAATCCCCACCAGTCTATCCTGGGGCTGTGGGGCAGGGCCTATCTCAAGCCCCCTTTTCCACGTGAGCTACGTCTGGAATCTCTAAGCAAGCAGTTAGCCGATTCTCCCAGCCTCACTCTTTCACCGTCACTGTGTGTGTTGATCCCAAAGTGCAATGGAGGAGGAAATAGCAGAAGAAGACAAAGATTGTTCACTTGGGGAAGGTAATGAGCGTTCTGACATGCCACCTGGAAAAGAATTCAGGTCTTTTGGAGGTTTGAGTCTATTCTGTCTGCTGAGTGTAATTTGGTTAGCAGTGGGGAAACTGTGTTTGGGAGTTAAAAATAGAATTGGAAGTGCATGAGACTACTGCGGCTCTGAACTTGAGAAGAGTGGGGGTATGGGCTGATGGTGCTGGTGACAGGGCTTGATCATGGTGCACGACCACTTCTCAAAATTATGCCTGCTTTTTGTGTTCACTGGTCAAAGCAGCTTTGTGCTCTCCTCCAAAGATCTGCAGGTGAAAACGAAACAGACAAAAACTGTAGATTGAAAGACGGGAAGGAGAAATTTAGTGGAAGGACATATCATGGCACTGGACAACAAACAGAGCTTGAATCACTGCAGCCACTACACGTGTGTTTTTTTTCTACCACAAGTTGTTGCACTGGTTAAGTCTATGAAGCTAACTCGGTCTCAGTCCCAACATGTCTTGGAGAGGCAAACAAGAAATCCCTTTTTCATCTGTGGCTCCCAGCATGCTTTCAAGCTTTCAAAGAAGAAAAGAAAAGCCATATTAAACCACCCACAAAATAGTGGCAAATCACTTGAGATATCCTCCTTCAGCTGTTGAAGAGCTGAACTCTGTAAGAGGTCCTTTATTTTCTGCCATTACCCTCTGAAAGGTACACATTATGCTCTACCTGCCTGTCTAGAAAACAAGGCAGCAGATCAGCTTGCTTTATTGCTTCTTTCCCCTCTGTTTTCACACTCGAGCAGCTCTCTTCCTTTGCTGCCATCCAAATTCTCTCCTTTATTTCCCTCTTCTCTTCTCTTCTCTTCTCTTCTCTTCTCTTCTCTTCTCTTCTCTTCTCTTCTCTTCTCTTCTCTTCTCTTGCAGAATCTCATGGGATAGCTTTCAGATTGATGGATTATAATTGTATTCCCCAGTTCCTGAGAGCAAAGGTGTTAATGTGCCTCAGGAGGTTGTGTTTATTTTATCACCATTTTGCTCTAAAATCAAATATTCATCTTTAACGTACCTTTTTTGTTGTAGAAAGTATTTTCATATGTGATAAAAGGTAAAAGTTTGCCAATTGCAGAATAATCATGTCTCAGGCCTTCTTAAAAAGTATGCTTTCAATCAGAAACATGCTTAATGTCATGTTACTTTAGCAGCTGTAAGCAAACTAGACATGCATGGCATTCAGTGGAGCGCAATCATCGAAAATAGAAAAAGACATTTCCTCCTAATAATTCTGAATTAAAATGTCGCCCTTCAATTAAACGTACTGCATCTAACAGTTTCTGCTCAATCTCAAAATGTTGCAAAGCTCTGGATGGATAAACAGATGCTCTGGATATCGTTTCCAAGTTTCTCCATTTGTGTCTCCTTACATCATGATATCCTTGGCTTTTTTTTTTTTTAAAGGAAAGAAGCCCGAACAGCTGTTTCAATTCAGTGTTTTCATCACCAATATGGTGTCTGTCACATTAAATTGTGGATTTATTGCTGAAATGTAAAACAGCATGAATATATAATGAACTGGGCCGACTGCGTATCAGACAATGTTTATTTCAGTTGTTTCTGGAGAGAATATTAACATCATTTTGCTTGTGAAGTCAGTGAGTTCTCTCTTTCATTTACTTTCTCACATGGAGTATGTTACAGTAAAAGAGAAGAGCTTAGTCTTCTTTTCTTCCATTTTTGCAGCATTTTAGGCCTCAGATGATTAAATTTTCCCTGACATGCCCTCTTCATGACCTATGGAAGAATGACATACATGCACGCACTTGTTGTTGATGTCAAAACATCAGCACAACACATGTATTTTGACCCTTGTCTCTGTGTCCCCTCTGTCCCCTCAGAACAAACCAAAAGCAACCTGAAGGTAACCTCCCCAGAGGACGCCGAGCTTGTAAGCCGTAGACAAGCCTCCCCAAATGGGACGGCCCCTTCAAGGGGGGACGCCAAAGGCAGCCGCACTGTCCCTCGGAGGCACACGTTAGGGGGAGCCCGTGGCTCCCGAGAGATCCTGGCTATGCAGCCGTCAGACATGGACAAGAAGAGGGAGGCCTTCCTGGAGCATCTGAAGCAGAAATACCCCCATCATGCCTCAGCGATCATGGGCCACCAGGAAAGGCTGCGAGAGCAGGTCAGTAGGTTGAGAGAGGCCTGGGTGTGCAATGTTGTTTGTTTGGGCTCACATTGTTAGGATGATCTGAGTTATAAATCTGTCGTTAGTTTCATTTAAGAGATTACAGTGAATTAATTTTAAAGCTGCCCAAATCACTATATTAAAAATGGATCAAATGACTTATTCCCTAACTCTGCAGTTCCCCTAAACTCAAAGGAGTGTTCTAGTGTTTTTCAGCACACTGTTTGTTTTCCAGCCTGCAAACTCATCCACCTTGTTTCCAGCAGGAGGCAGCTGCTTTTAACGTCTAATGTTTTTAGGTCTAATAAACCTTTTTTTTTAGCACCAAACGGTTGACAGACAAACTTAGTAGCTAGCTGGTGAACAATGTACATACCAGAAACAAATGGACGCTAATGTCCACTGGATGTGTGAATAGGCAACTAAAACATTCTCCATGTCGACTTCATGAGGTGATAATATGTCCGAGGTTGTGTTTTTAATTTATTTCTCTGCCCCAGAGTGGCCAAAAAAATCTATTAATACATTTTTAATGTCAATACAAGACTTCCTGAAGCACCGATATTTGCTATAATTTCCTATTTTAGTTCAATTTAATCTTATATAAACATATCCTACATATGGCGAATCAAATAAATTAATATTTCTTGAAGGAATAGTTTGAGAAGATCGATACCACTCTCACATCTGTACTCTAACATACTGTATGTAGCTGGAGCCAGCATATTACCATTTTTAATAATTATGTTTATGTACCGACAGAATCACATGTAAACTTGCACACACACTTAAACTAAAAGTGCTCTTGTCCACTCTTGGAGTCACAGGTATTTTTATTTCCCTTTGCAGACTGAGGCAACAGTGCAACTGCAAAACAATTTCCTCCTCTTTTTTCTTTTTGCTGCAGGTTAAATGTGAAGTCTATCCTATAAATCTGCCTGTCACGTTTCCCTCCCGCAGCTGCTGTGGAACAGTGAGGTGGTGTTTTTTTGTGAAGGAGGAGAAAACATGTGAACCTCAAACAGTGAGAATTATCCATACACTCTGAAGCCTGTTTTGATCACCATAATTGGACTTGCATATAGCTTCAGAGTGGTGTTTGTATTCTAGACTACAGTATGGTGTATAAAGTATGCACATCTCCGTTGTTTTGGAGCTTTTACTCCTCGTGCCTCAGCTTTTTGAAGTCAAGTAAGTTGGTGGGGGAGGGTGACACACAGAGGGAGTCACCATAGGTGGACATTTGGCTCACCTGGTCATTGTCTTGTTTGTTTGCTCCGGGTCAGAGGAGACAAAAGGGTGGGGCGAGCTGGCTTTGTAGCCAAAACAATCGAGGTAATGGTGAGACTGGCACCGAGCCACAGGGGAGCTCCAGGCAGTGGTACGAGGCATTGTGCAAGAGGGATTTTGTGTGCTGTTTTCAGACCAGCCCACACAGCCTGCACACATGCAAAGTAAACCCTTTCCTTCACTGATCCTGAACTCTTTGAATTTGCATAGGTAATATCAGTCAGCACGGTTGATGGTGTTATGTTACTCCAAACCTATTAACTTGGTAGTGTGTGTGTGTGCGTGTGTGCGTGTGTGTGTGATTTGGGGGGTACATGTGTGCTTATGTACATGAATTATTTTATCCATCCAGTCATCAACAGATTATCTATCTATGTGCATCTGCTGTTATAATCCAGTGTACAGGGGGAAAGGAGGACATAGTTTGTTGTGAAATGGAGGTAGTCAGACAGGTAAGTTCAGCTCCGGACTGGGGTGGAGTCAGAGTTGCCATAGTGACTCATGATGTCACCGCTGGAGGGGCTCAGTTTACGTGTAGGTGCCTGCTAGAGCGAACTGGCTGGCTGTGTGAAGAGCTGTGTGTGTGTGTGTGTGAGAGAGTGCAGGAAGGCTGCTCTGCAGAACAGGCGATGGATCTGAAGATTGTCCGGAGGCATGGCTCCCTGTACGTGAAGTGCGCGGAGGAATAAAAACAAAACTTTTCACACAGACGGAATAAACTTGTCACATCGGCGCCTTCAGGCCGGGCAGAGGCAATAAAGGTAGGATATTATCGGATTTTTTTTTGCCAGTCGGTGCATTCCCAGACATTCAAAACAGCGTTTTGTACCGTTGTGGGTATTTCTACACTAATGCACGGAATATTGCGCTTTTAAGCAAAGTGTAGTACGCCCAGGAGTGTTGGTGCAGCAGACAGAGCGCACACCAGCGGGCTGTCAGGTGCTGCAAACTTTAAGACGCGAATGCAAAACTTGGGGAAAGAAAAATCGAACGAAAAGTCTTTGAGCTCAGCTGATCTCTTCCCTTCTCTGATGTTTCGTTAGACGGGCGCAGTGAGGTTGTGAATCATCCATGAGGTACAATCACCTGCAGCTCCCCATAATCTGAACGGCATGGCAATTATGGAGCCATAATTGCAAAGCAAATGATCTATTGTGAACGGAAGTTAGAGGTTCTATCATAACAACGTGCCATATCTTGCACGGTATTGATGGTGGTTATGATTATGGAGACGATATAGACTGTAATAGCTGATTGTTATGCAGTTAGTCGCTGCTATTGCTGCTACTGCACGTTTTTGCAATGGCTTAATGTTAGAGTTAAGGATAAGTTAAGGATTTTACCAAATGTTTGAGATTTTATGAGTAACTTAGTATTTCTTTAGTTGTGTTTGAATTTTTTAACATTCAGAATGACTTTTACAATCTATATCTGCCAAATGGAACCTGTAGGGGATATTGTCATGGTTCCACTTCAGTGTAACTTAATAACTCCTGTTGAATTTTCAGTTTTTATGTTGCTTTTTTTTTTTACTGTCTCTCTCCTGGCATGCAGTGAATGTGTTATTTCATTGACTAATTTCAATGGACTTTGGAGGTTTGCTTATTTCTGGGATTAGATCATGCCATGATGTTGCCTTTGATGTGTCCAGGATTGCTGGATTTGTTCAGTATCACATATTTTGTGGATATTTAGGAGGCCAACTCCTGGTTATACACACACTGTTGCAGGGTTATAAGGGGCAGCAAGAGGAAGACTAGTTTTNNTTTTTTTTTTTGCTTGTATAGAAAATAATGTTTTGGGTCATTCCAGGGTCATAGAGAATTTAGTTTGGGACTTACTGTCCTTATTAGCAGGGGATTATCAGTGATTTCTTATTGGTAGAGTTACTGTGAAAAATGTAAACACTTGTACTCCAAATTTTGTGTAAATAAAACACTTTGAAATTTGTCCCTTAGCTGCTGAAGCACTGAAATAAGACAAGAGAGATAAAATGATCTGTTGGTGCTGACTGTCAGTCAGACACTTCTTAAATTGATTTTGGAGTGAAACTCAGATGTTATTCAGATGTTGCAAGTGAGATTTGAGTGGTGATGGCTCTTGAATTTATCACGTCTGGGGAGAGGATACAAGATGCTGTCACAGAACAGACTGGTTTGAGCATGAATTTCTGGCATATAGACGTAGCGCTGGCGAATGAAAAAAGATGATTGAAGACTTTATTTGTCATAATCTAATTCAGGATGTCAAGAGGAATGCAGTCATTCGCTGCTAATGTAAGCAGCCGAAAATTAAAACGAAACAAAACAGAAATGACAAGTTTATTGAGGCGTTTGTCACTTGGTGTCCTGGGGAGGTATAATTATTCTGCTTTGAGGAAAAAAACAGCAAGAAAACAAGTGGAGTGGCTGTGAGTTCTGTGGTAGATAAGTGTGGGAAAACTTGTCCTCACGCAGAAGTGAAAGTGCCGACCATACAGGAAAGATGACATCAGTGGCAACAGTGCGTGCTTCAGAGGTGAGAAAGAATTGTCTCCGGAGGTTTGAGTTACAAAGCCGGAGATTTATCAAGGTCAAGCGGAGGTTGGGAAGATGATATTGCTTTGGTCTGAAGAGTGGATGACCCCACTCCACCCAGCATGACTGCACACACACACACACACAGACTCACTTCTTATATAAGGTACCCCTCAATTCTTCCCTCGTCTCCTTCTGTGATCCTTAAACCCACAACAAAAGCGAGTGGTTTAATTTCCTCCGCTCCTCATCAGGCCTGCACAGACCTGGATCCCACCCAAGGGAGATGAGATAATATCCCATTGGCCTGACCGCCACCCATCCTCTCACCCCTCTCTCCCTCTCTCTCTCTGCCCAGGGGTTTGGGCGAGCACAAACTAAACCGCTTGACCGATCACAGACACACATGCACACACCGAGTTCCCTCCTTCCGCCTGTGTGTCAGCGTCTGTGTGTGATGAGCTGTGACTTGCTAGGCCAACGGTTTCTCTCTGCAGAGCGGAGCGGCCATGTTAGGACAGCTGTCTGCAGCTGTGGGCACCAGATAGACAGACAGACAGACAGACAGACAGGTCTGTCACCCCCAAGCTGTGATAATCCATTGGTTGATGAGAGCACAGATTATGGTAACAGTGTGAGTGTGAAGATGGGTAAACTGTTTTCCAGTGCAACGTTTCACAGGTGCTCACGGTGCTGTTGTGCATGCCTACAGTATGTGGTTTAGTGTGTAAAGTGGGCTGTGTTGGAAAAACGTGATGTCAGGTATTTCTGTGCACCAATCAGAATTGAACAATACATTGATTGTGGTGCCAGGAAGGTAAGCAGATGAGCTGAGTTTTTTATTTTTTTTATGTTTATTTTTTTTCTGTACTCAGCCAGAGGTGTGTCTTGTATTTGCTCCCGACTTTTTAACAAAATGTGCTCTCTGTCAGTTTAGTTTTTTTTTTCACCAGTTTTTGGCTGTTTGTCATTGAAATGATGGCACACATGTTGAACATGTTGCTGTTTATGGGTTCAAAAAAGCCAAGATGCCGTGCAGCTCTTTAAATTGAAAAGGCGTCACTCAATGCATTGAATAAATACAACGTTTTCATCTTTTTTTGAAATTACTTGGCATTGTAGAAGCACATTTTTCTCTTCATTTACACATGATCTATCGTAGTTAAACTGTCTTGTAATACATGATGTATTAGTTATTGTTGGCAGTATTGTATCTTGTTATGTTATGATTTCCACCCCTATAACCATGTAACTCCATTCATTTCCAGTTATAGTTTGTGCACAAACAGGCAGATCCTCTTTTGATTTGTTTGCTCAGAGGGAGTGTGTTGTAGTCAGCAGGAACGAAGTTTGCCGACAAGCAAAGGGAAAAGCCTGTTTATAGCTGATGTTATCAAAAATCTCAAAATGTTACTCGATGGTGTGGTGATGACCTTTATTGCTTTATCCATCAAAGTCAAACTTTGCCAACATGTTTTCGCCAAGTTGGAACTTTATCACAAAATGAAAAAGCCAGAAGGGAAAGTGATATATGACGATGCACTTTTTTTTACGTTGTAATCCTTTCTTAAACAGATTTTATTAAGTGTTGTGACATGTCATGACTGTCTTGATAATTACATCCCCTGAGAAGGGGGCAAGAAAAAAACTTTTAATAGGAGCAAAAAATTGGAAGAAGCTTTGGAAAAGGATCACACGGGAAGAGATCCCTTTTCAGAACTAGTAGCTGGGCAGCAAGTCAAAAGCAGATCAGCGATATAAATTAAGCATGGAAAAATGCTGCATTTAGTAACAAGGGCAACATCAATAAGATGGCAGGGTGCACAATATCCGCACCCTCCCACCGATTCATGTTGAACAAGGCCACATGAATACCGCTCGTTTGTCATCACAGACAGTAAATGTACTGTAAACTCTCCCTCTGAGTCTTTTTGAGGCATTGCAACATTTGGCCAGTCCCCCACATACTTCTCTCTGTGGGCTCCTGGCCCTGCTACACTCTTGCGCCTCAGAACCAAGGTCGTCTAAGATAGTGCTGGCCCCGAGCATGCATCAACTCCCCGCGAGAGATCTGGCCATGATCAGAGAAGAGAAGAATAGGGAGGGAGTTCTGGGGGAGTGTTGTTCCTGTTTTTAACTAAACTGCACAAAGAAAAAGGGATCATTCATTGTCTTGCACTCCTGGCACAGTGCTCCTGCTACGATTAGAGTATCACAAGAGCGAACAGATGATGATCTGGTAAGCAAACATGCAGATCATTGCATACTGAAACATTTATACCCATGTATTTTCACAAAACGCCTCTTTGTCATAGCCTTTGTTGCACCTTGTGTCTGAAATCACACAATCAGACACTGTGTGCAGCAGGTCTGCAGCCAAACATCTGTTTCTAATCATCGCACCTCCTCCGCTGACCGTCAGGAGCAGGAGCTGGACTGTTTTTAATAGCATCTGCCACCTCTGCATGAAGTGACACTTTGAGAGTTACCTTGAGTAACACAAACAAGAACCACAAGGTTAATGATGGGCATGCGCTGACCTGCCAGTTAACAGAGGTTATGTGGCGGGGGTTTTGGGTTTTAGGGGTGCAGCACCCCAACTGAGAGGACAAGTGGTCCGTGGAGTGGCGCCAAGGCTGTGTCTAATCCCGAGTGTCGTGGGGGGGTTAAGCTGCTCTGACAGAAGGCCCTGATGGACCTGCCTCTGATCACTGCTGATAATGAGTCAAGCCAGACAGAATTTTACACACTGTCTCAAACGCAATGCCAGTGTGTTAATCAGACCAGCTAATCAGGTCTGAGCTCTTTTCAGTGTACTATTCGGCATCATAACAGAGCTGTATTAGCCCGGGCTTAAGTTAACAACAGGAGTCGGAGTTGTCTTCAGTTACATTGTCGCTCCTCTGGTTTAACAGGCAGGTACTCGTTATGAGGATCTTAAAAAGTTCAGATTTTCTTTGCAGATTTGCAGAGAATGGAGGTGAAATGTCTGGGACCTCTTTAACCTTTACGCCCTCCTAACATTCCTTTGGGTGCAATTTAAACCATTTGTCAATACAGCAGTTGCAGCCTGAGGAGCTTTTTCTGACGACCGTTCCTTGATTTATTTCAGCCTGACTGTCGTCTCGCAAAACTAGAAATCAACTAAACTTTAACAATACGGAGGAGGCAAACAGGTAATGAAATTTTTCAACAAAGGACAATTTTAATATATGATAACACCCAATGTTTAGTTAATTTCCAATTTGGCGGTGCTCAATTAATTAATTAAACTCATGACTGGATTAACAGCATTTTCCTGTCCATGTTTTTGCTGGTTAAGACAGCTTGAAGACTCCTTGTACGCATGCATGTATGCATGGTCAGATTTGCACATCCGTGTGCTTTGGCATGAAATAATGACAGAAAGGACCCTGTAACAGCACAAGTGTTCAGTGGATTTTGTTGTTGCTAATGCAGAGCTATTTAGCACCACACCAGTGTACTGTAGTGGTGGAAAAAACACAGCTGATGTTTCAGTGTGTTAATATTTTGGCCTACATGACATACATGACAAGAAAAAGCATGAAAATCAGTATTTACACAGACTAATAACATGAGATTAGTTTCATTGTCAGTTACTGAATAGCCTGTAAGCTCCCCACCCTCAAATGTCACATGTTTCCCAGATGTATTTACCTGTTTGGTTGGTCATTTGGTACTTGAAGGAAGCATTTTGGCATCCGTTGTTGGCACTGGTGATCTGTTTTTGTCGGCAAGATGATGCCAGCCATTAGACTATATTGAGGAACTAAGTGACTTAATGAGTAGCTAAACCCATGGACAAAATATGTTGTCGCCAGTCAGGTTGATAAAATGCACATGCTGTTGTGTTGTTGCTTCAAATCTCTGCTATGTATTTACGGTATGTTGCTGATGTCTAACATTCAGTCTGGAGTCATAGTAGACAGATGCAAGTTTGAAAATCTTTTCATTTTGATGGATCGTTGCATTACTGGCACAACTGTTAGTATTGTTGATATATTGGCAAAGAGATTCCAAGCGTTATGACCCCCAGAACCAAACGGGGTGCAAGCAAGAGGGGCGTTTCCCCGTGTTTTCTCTATCGGTACTTTTGCTTTGCAAGTCTTTGCATGCAGCCCGACATCTGGACTCCACCTTGGGCCAAAGGTATGAACCTAACTTCAAAAGGCAAAGCAGAGACAGAGGCACACCAGGATGATTCCACCACTGACAGGACCAGCTCCAAGCATCTGGCTCGAGCCTTATTTTGATCTCCTGTGCTTTATTTCCAGTTGGCCCTTCTCAGTGGAGATAAAGGGGTGGAGTGTGGGTGTGGGATAGAGAAGAAAGCATGGCAGCAACTTGGCTCAAAGTCAAAAGAATTGCTTTTCTAAATGTTTAAAATAGATTTTCAACAGATAGAATGAGCACGCAGATTTTTCCTTTTGCTAAACAAGATGGCATGGATGATTGGGAACACCTGGAATATGAGTAAGTATACAGTGGGAAAGTATATATTTCAGGCATCAGCAGCTAATGGAATCGGTAATAAATTAGACCATTTGACAGAAGTGGAGCATGTGCTGCAGTTTATCATAGCACCTCCTACTCAGGTTGACACCATAATCTCCCTCAACTATTGCTCATGTTTTACGTATACAAGCATTCACATTATGTCCGCGTAACTCAGCTCTTGCTGTGTTTTGTTTAGTTTTCTGTTTTACACCTTGCAGTTGGTGTTAACATGGCCGCCAACAAAACAAGTCAGTCATGAGCCTGAAGCTCAGCGCAGGAAAAACCTGGTGCTGATTTCGCACCTTAAGCATCAATGGGTGCTGTTGACGGTGAGAGTTGCAGTTTCAAGACTTATCACATATGGTTGACTGAGTCATCTGGAGCTGAGAGCTCAGGACTGTGTGTGTGTGTGTGTGTGTGTGTGTGTGAGCATATTTCTTATTGTGTCCCTCAGAGGTCAAAAACAGGTCACTTGGGTCAGAAGTGGATAATGAGGAAAATGTATGTCGCTAACACTCAGCGAGAGGAAAAAAAACAATGGACAGTGATAAAAATAAGCACGACAGATAAGCCAAGAGAATAGTGAAGTATAGAATAAACTGTAGCTGACAGTGTTTACATGACAGTGATGTATAGTGGATGACGTTTTCAGGAAATGCAGATTGGATGCAGTCCTGTCAAGCTTAATTAAAACTTCAGCTTATTCCTGATTATCTGAGACTTTTTCTACAGACGCACAGAGAAACTCTCCTCTGGGAGAGTGGGTATAATAAATCTTAGGCTCAGTGGAGGAGCGTATGTGGTCCTCGGTGACTTGTTAATTAGGCATGAATAGCAAAGCCATTATCAGGGCTGGTTCCATGGGACGAAAAGGAGACTTGACACTTGACAAAATACAGTGATCTAAAACCAGCCAAGGCTTCCAATTCACTGTTAGCGGATAAAGGTGCAAAAACTTTGTTTAGCTTTGGCAGTACTAGAATTAAACCCCTTTGATCGCATTATATGTGAGTTTGTGTGTGCGTGTAACATGATGTACGAAGATGCAGGACTCCGATTTCTCCGGAGAGAAAGAAAGCCCTCTTTGTCTTGGTGACCACAGGCTCAGAGCCACACACACATCCACACATTCTCAGATATACACCCCGAGAAGCTCAAATTAGACCTGGAAGGTCCTTTTTTTTTT
>NTHP01000202.1:834628-845507 GCA_003416845.1 Oplegnathus fasciatus | reverse complement strand
TTACCTCAGGAGAGACGCTCTCTGGAGACAGACCAGGTTCATGTGAGGACGTGTCAAATAAATGGGCCTTCCGAAATATGAGCGTGGCTTTGTCCACCGTGTGCATATGGATGGGTGCTCTCTTTGTGTATCACTATAGAGGGCTCCTGTGTATGTGTGTGTGAGTTAATCAAACATTTATTGCGTTATTCCGGGATGCTGTATGTGTTTTGAGATGTAAAATGTGTCTTGCTTTTGATGAAGTGATATTAAAGAGCAAGTCTGGACAGATCATGGCTCTGCAGCCCCGTCAGCAAATAGTTTGCATGTATTTGTTTGGTGAGAGAGACTGTGAGCGAGAAGAGGTGAGAGACTTAATGTGTGCACACTCGTAGGTGTGTGCAAATCATTGCATGACTGGTAAATGATCTGCCAGTCTTGGTCTGTGTCTGGACCTGTTATTTTATGTAACAGCTTGACTTGAATGCGTGGCTGAAACCACAACACGGAACCTTTTCAATAAAACTGTGTATACTTAGCAACAGAAACTGCTCTTCCTGTAACGATCCCAACATTCACTATAGTAAAAGTGGCGATCATGCATTGGTATTTGGATGTGTGAGTGTGTGTCCATGCGTTGGGTGTGTCCGAGTGTGTGTTCTATAGGACGACGGCCTACAGAGTATATCTTGCATATGCTCTCAGGATCCCTGAGGGTAGAGCTGGGTTTTATCTCCTCGGGACACAAGTGTCATCTCTCTGTCTTCAGCCACAGCCTCAGGGCAGTGAGATGGAAGCTGAGATTGGACATGGGGATTAGTGTTGGTGCTGCCATTTTAAGATAAAATGTATTTTTTCTTTAGCGCTGAATGGAAACTTTATAGAGTTTTAAAGCTGTTTCAGGGATCAGATTTTCTACTCAAAAGCTGCTGGAAAAGCCTGAAATATTTGAACGTCATGATTTGTGCAGACGTCCCACACACTTTAAAACACAGTCTCTGTCTCACACAATGGTGCACGAATGCAAAACGCAGACGTACAAACAATGACTTTCCCCTGCTGTCCGCCGGGTGTGTGGATTGTGTGTGTTGTGTGTTGTGCTGTTGGGTAGTTTGGGATGTGGGGCTGTGTGTGTGTGTGTGTGCATTGGATGGGGGGGCATCCGCTGTGAGGTAGAGCAGAAAGGGAAGGGAGCAGGACAGTGCAGTTGTGCAGAGCAAGTGCCACACGGGCTGAAATAACAGTGGAGGAAGAGACCCTGCTTCCCTTAGACCAGGGAGTTTCCAGTCTCACATGGAAGTCACTGCTGGAAGGAGATCGCCACTGGTCTGATATGGTAAATCCCGCATTTATGCTTTTTACGATCATTTAGAACATGACGTTGTTGCTTAAAATGTTTTTAAGTAAAGTTAAAGATGACTTATATATTCATTCATGCCATTAAAATGACTCCGCTTTTAAACCTGCCGAGACAGAACCAGTTCAAGACCGCGTTTTCTACTCCACAAACTCCCATTGGCCCGGTGTATCTGATGGTTACGCAAAGTTGACTTTTGTAACCTTGCTCATTCAGAGGAGGGGGGCTGATGTCTGCTGGTGATAACCGTGACTAACTCACGTATGCGTGAGTGGATGAAATCAATTGGACAGAGTAGCTCAGTTGTTGGAAATGTCACAAGTGGCGGAAGAGATAGTCATCTTACCTCTTCTGTGCACCGGGTCAGCAGACACAGCATTGTGTCTGTCGCGATTATGCGCTTCATTTGCAATCTGACAGATCTGCTTTGTTATATTTTACTTGCCAATGTAATATTTTATTAATGAGATGGCAACGGTTCTGGGTATTGTTTTGCCCGTAAATTTCACGGCAGGGTCTGTTGATTATAAACTTGTACATTGCGGGTCTTGAACTGCCACAACTCCTGCACACAGCTTCCCCTTCATTGTCAGCTTTGACTGTGGATGCTATAAAGTCATCTCCTTTTAACACACCAATTAACAAGCGAGCCCATCTCTGAAAGGTCATCTGGGGATTTGGATGAAGGGATTAGAGGAGGAATGCATCAGAGGAGGGAGGGCGAGAGGGATGTGGTAGCAATGAATGGGAATGGATGACTAGGGGATTTCGGTATAATGTCATTAAGGCTAGGGGAGACAAAGGATGATGGTCTGTCCACAGACAGCATACGGACGGAGCGCTGACTGGTTGATTGACAGGGGCTTTATGCTTCAAAGTTGAGCAGAGCTGCAGTGGCGCTGAGTTTTAGACTCACACAGGTGTTTTTAATGAACTCTTGTACGTGGGTTTGTGCCTGCTTTTTGAACTTTTTCTTTTTTCCTGTGGAAAAAAACGCGACACACGTCAACCTTTTAGACTAAAAGGGAGAACGGCGCTGACTCAGTGTTTCGCTCAAGGACACAAATACTATCTCAAATTGGCAAATACATCTCGTTCAGATTCAACGCTTACCACATCAACTAGCCAGACTCGCTACTCTAAGTGGAATAACGTGTCAGAATGAGACAAGTCAAGTAAAGGGTTAACAGTCTGCAGAGCCACCGTCCTCTGTTTATGTGTTTGCCATACAGATCAGGCCAGGTAATTACAGTTAGCTCCATTTCCGCTCCCCAGAGTCAGGGCCAAATTAGCATCTTAAGTGGAAAGCTGTGCTCACAACACTGGAGTTTGTGTTAAAAGCCACACAAGCTTCCAACTTCACTCTCATGTTTACATCCTTTCACGTCGGGAGAGACGATATAGAATCAGTGAATGACACTTATTTCTCTACTTACTTGGGTGTGTGGTCACTCTGTTTGTGTACATAAGAGATGATGCACGCCATTGTAGGCGGACCCTGGAAATGTCGTTTATCGCAGATCTCCAAATTTATGCTGCCCAAAGGTGAAAAAGATCGACGTGATCGCAGAGATGTCAGGAGAGCGCCTTCTTTTTTTTAAAGGTGAAAGCCAGCCTTGTTATGAGAAAGCTATTATAACCCCAACTATGTTGATTATGTAAGAGTGTAGGCACCAATCAGTGGGCTTTGTGTAGGCTGGCAGCAGGTGCGGTGCATGACGCTCTGGCAGTTTTTCGAGGCTCCGTCTGCACTTAAATCTCCATGAGTGACACAGCAGGCTTCTGGTGGGAGCTGCCATTATTCTTAACAATCATGATTTACTTTAATCGCCCCATCTCGGCTCCGCATGTCAGCCTGTCTGTCAGGAGCTAAGACAGGGGCCGCATGATATAACATAATCTGTTCTGCTTGGTGAAATCATGCAACATTGTCCCTTCAGTTTTGAAATTGCTCTGTAACGTTCGAGATAGGTGACAGGCAGTGCGCATGGTCTACGTGCACGCTCACGAGTGAGATGTTGGCATTGTAAGAGAGTACAATGTACTGTATAACCCATGAAATAGCACTGACAGTATAAAATTTGAATATTACATGTATTTTGGGAATGCAGACACACACAAACACAGACGTGAGCTTTCTTTCCAATGACAGCATTCTGTTTGTCAGACCACTGTTGCATAAATGTTTTCAGGATGTCCTGGGTTCGGGTCAGATTTTCTGGAACAATGGCCTGACTCACTCATGCACGCACTCTCTTTGTATCCCTTTTTCAGACACACACACAGGCAGCACACATTTGAACTACTTAGTCTCTTTTATCTGGTTTTTTTTTCTGCGAGGAAGGTCGTTTGTCTAATCACCGCTTGTCCACATTACATTACACTTGACGTCCATTATAATAATATAAGGCTGCTGCAAGCGATGTTCAAGACAATTAGAAACCTTAAGATGCACAACATAGTGCCTTTGTGAGCCAGCGCCTGACGGCCTGAGGAAAAGGTTTGCTGCAGCAGAGCAGTTTGCATTTCTTAAGCTACACAACCTGAGCGTTTAGAGGAGGCAAATTCCATCAAGTTACTTTTAGACCTGTACTGACACACTCGTATCATGGTGAGGATTTGACACAAGGCTCCAACACTTCACAGACAACCCACCATCTTTAGTAGACATTTTCTGATTTCTTTGACACTTTCAGGATCTATTTTCTTGACACGTTCCTTCCCAAGGGGCTCTTTTCATGACTTTATAACTTGTCATATTGTGTATAAGCTAATGTCGGCATCTCAGCTTCACATTCATCATAGCTGTCAGAGCAAATGTAGCATACAGAAGGAGTCGCTGCTGAAAAGGCAGAATCACAGGCTGTACGGTTTTGACCGAAGTGTGGGGGGGTGGAATGTACTGTAGGTGTGAGCTGGTTGAAGCAGGTTTTACGGTGCTAATCAGCGGTTGGCCTGCGGTTTTCACATCTGGACCCTGAAGCGGCAAGCGGTTAGCCGAGACAGGAAGTGGCTTTTGATGCGAGGCATTTCGGCGATACCATACGTAGCCGCTGTCAGAATGATGATCTGTGCGTGCCTGCTTGAGAAAGAGGGAGGGAAAGAGACAGAGGAGTTCATCTGAACTAAACTGTCGACCTTTGGAGGGGACACCTCATTTGTCAGATGTGGACTGGTGTGGAGTGGTTTAACTTAATTACCCCTTTCCACAGGGAGGCAGAAGGTCTCATTTGCAATTTCCTCCTCTTTTATATGCGGCTACTTCTGCTTTAACTCTGTTTCTCCTGTGCATTTCTTCTCCAACTCACACTTTGTGTCTGAAACATTTTTCATGAAATTTGGCAGAAGTGCAAAGCAATTGTTTTAATTAGTGCACTTAAAGCAAGACTGTGTAACTTTTAAAAGAAGAAATAACCTCTTCCTCTTAAATTAAACATTCATGCTCAGTAAGCAATAAAATACACCCTTTTTAAATTATTTTTTGCCATTACAGTCTTATGGCCAGTAGCTTATGGTGGCTAATGTTAGCTAAGTTTAGCAAACTTTAGATAGAGATCAACTGTGTAACTGACATACTGCTTCAGTTAGCTAACATTTTAGCATATCATATTATACAGCCTTGCTTTAACTACAATTTTGGTGTACGGGCACTTTAGTGGAGTAGTTTCATCCTGTTAGACTTCAATGAGTAGTTTCAATAGATGGATACCACTCTCATATCTGTCCATTAAATATGAAGCTGGAGACACTTAGCTTAGCTTAGCATAAAGACTTGAAGCAGGGGGAAACGGCTCGCCTGGCTCTATCTATACTGTATGAGAGTGGTATTGATCTTCTCATCTAACACTCGTCAAGAAATTGATTGTAATTTTCAAAATGTCCTATTCTTTTAAAGCTTCTACTCCACTACATTTCAATATTGAACTTTTTATTCAATTATCTGATAGCAGGGCTGGGCTAAATTCTAAATTATTGTATATATCGACTTGCAGTGGACTCATCATTTCGTGTAATTGTTTTTTTAATTATGTTCCCCAAAGTAATGATTCCAGCCAGTTATAATTAAAAACTAAGAAAGTTAGTCATTAAAGTTGTTGTTTTTCAAATGTATATGATACATTGATTTCAGCCATGTAGCCCAGCCCTATCTGATGGCTGATGGTGTTCATTTACTTTACCAAGAATGTTTTTTCATTGCAAAAAAATACAATAAACTCCTAAAACAGGCTAATTAAGTAAACTTTTACACAAGTTAAAGTTTGAATGCAGGTTCCTCTTCCTCCGCTTTGGTATTTCAGAAAATATTGGATTACACTGCCAACCCGTCTGACATAATTACTACCTACAGGTGATGGAGGAAGCCGATATGATTCAACATTCCCAAGGGTGACACAGTAGCATATGAGCAGACAGAACAGCAGTGTGGGAGGGATGAGTGGACCCACCACCACCGAATACGCTCATAAATCATTCAGTGTTCAGATTAGATTCCCCAACACATGTGTGGTTTCAGGTGACATGTCAACTCCATGTGACCCCCGTGTTTTATAAGGTGACCATCATCATGTATTAACAGTATGAGGGCCCATTTTTTTATTCATGTATTTTTAATCTCCGGGTGTTGCAGCCTAAGGGTATTTAAATGGAATTACAGGAGTTGAGTGATGGCTCAGCACTTCTGCCTGCTGTGTTAGGTCGCCGTGAAGGTGCATCACATGAATGTTCGTACACTTTGACTCAGCGAATATCACATGGGGATGAGAACGGCGATGACTGGAAATGCTTTAGGTATACTGTATAATATTGAAGAGGGCAATTCATGTAATTGTAGAGATTATTAAGTGATTCCAGGATTTCTATGTCAGTAACCATTAAAAAAAGTGGTAAGTACTTGTAAACTAAATGCTCTCTGCTGTTAGATCATGTTGAAGATATCCTTGCATTTGAGTTCTCCTTTTAGCCTCTGTCTACTTTCCTTTGCTCTGCTTTTGAGATTGATTTGTTTCCATGGTTCCTCTGTTTTGTTTGATGACCATTTCTTTTTCCATCTCGCCCTCCCGCTGGCATTTCTTAGCCATTTGCTTTTCGTTTTCTCCCTCTCTCCTCTTTTCTCTCATCAGTCTTTACAGGGCATGCTCTCCTCCCTTCACTCTGAGCTTGACATTCAGAGGTACTTGATGAAAATCCAATTGCCCCACAGAGTTAGTCAGCCTTTTATCTTATCTGCATCATGCCATTGTGTGTGTGCGTGTGTGCGTGTGTGTGGCCATGTTTGCATCCTCACTAACATCTGCTGTGTGACCATGTTCCCAGCCCTTGTGCCCCCGTGTCTCTTAGCGTCTGCCCTGTCTGTGCCTGCCAAGCACACTTGGCCGCCAGGCTAAACCAGTTCCGGCCATGAAAGCTCCCACAAATGTCAACTGCACTTAATATAAAATGCTTAAATTCTTTCTTTGTCCGTACGGGCATGTATGAGTGTGAGAGAACAGCAGCGTGTGCATACAGGTGTGCTCAAGATAACCTGGTGGACCTGCCCTTGTGTCTCCAGCTGCATTAGCTCCACAGCACCACGCTTCTGCCAGGGAAGAAGAGCATATCATAAAGAGTGTTCACTGACCCCTCAGTTTTAGTCCCACCTTGTCCCCGTGGAACAGATCATCTTACAGCACAGCACAATAGCTCAATGGGCTCTGTAGTCTTGTCACACATCGTCTCATTGTAGCTGTGGCTCGAGGATGCCACGTCATGCAGGTCAGATTACACAGTGGGCAACTGATCTTCAAGTTTTGATGACACAAGTCTTGATCCTTAATCAGTGCTTAAAAGGAATTTCTTCTTCTGTAGTACCCACACTGGAGGGTTTCTGTTTGATCTCTGTCTTTCAGTGTGTGATCATGCAGGGTTTGAACTATTTCAAAATCAGACTCTGGCATATGAAATGTAAAAGTTGAGACTCCTGTTGTGTGATCAGAAGCTTCCTCATGCTTGATCAGTTTTAGTGCTGTGATGTGCTTGTGGGACAATACTGCGCAATGTTAGATGTGTGAGCATGTATCAGTGACATACAGTATTAACACTTCCCTGCACTTTTTGCATGGCTGCAGTCTTTTGGTTTATTCAGTTGTTGTGCCGGAGTCAAGTTGAAAGTCAACATCAAAGGTACTTTATTCTAGCTCGCCAAAGAATGAGATGCAGTGTTGTTTTCTAACTCCACCAAAATTAGACAGCTTTGTCATGTCATTTCAAGGATAAAAAAACATTCATGCACTGTATCGTTTTGTGCACAACGTGTCCACGGTCCCACCCTTAACGTGTTACGTTTCCATGTGCCTCCCCCTCCAGAGCAGAAGCCCAAAGCACGGCCCCAGTCCGCAGCCCGGCGTCGGCGACCAGGTCGACCACCTATCCCTGGCCTCCCTGGAGTCGTTGGACACCATGTCTGAGGCCGACGCGCCCACAGGATTCACCCGCGGCAGCCGGGTTCGTGCTAGCCTGCCCGTGGTGCGATCGACCAACCAGACAAAGGACCGCTCGCTAGGTACGATGTGTATTAGGCTTTTGGGTGGGTGAAAATGTATTATCTAGATTAGCCTTCATTGCTTGTTGTTGACCAAAAAATGTGTCAATCAAATGTCAACTGCACTTAATATAAACTTCATGTCAAACCCACTCAATATAAAATGATCTCACCATTTCACCTTGTCTTATTATTCTGTTTCTCTCTCAAAACTGGCAATATTTTGCCACAGAGAAATTCTTCTATCTGGTCTATTAAGAACTTATTGAGAATAAAGGCTCTATCGCAAATCTTAAATTGACTTTGTGAATAGACTGAGGTGAAAGTGAATTGACATTAATCCTCTTCGATAACCTACATTTTGCAGCTCTTTAAGCATAACTTGAGAACTCTCTGAAATAACTCCGAACCACACCATGATCTCACCATTTCACCTTGTCCAAGTCTTTTCCTCTCACTCCATCTATCTTCTCCTCTCCTCTCCTCCCCCCTCTCTCCACCTCGGCTCACAGCTCCGTTTTAATTAGAATTCATTTCCTCTGTAGTGAAAGATTAGGGAATCCGTCCACAATATGCCATCGTGTTATTGACAGGATTAGAAATGGGTCGTCTTATCAACACACTTGGTGCTTCATTTGCATCCATACGCAGAAACGCTGTAAATTGTGCAGAATTGGGTTGCTGCATTAGGGCGAGAGTGGTGGAGAGAGTTTGAGAACTCCCCAAACAAAGTGTAGAGTCTGTAATTTTTTAGGAGCATAGTCTTCAAAGGTAGCTCACAAACTCAGCAAGGCATCTGCTGCTGGATAATAACAAAGCGTCTGAGTGGCACGCCTTTTGACCAAAGTGAAAATGAATGAAACTATAGGGTGCCGTTTTCCACATGTTTCGGTGCCAGAAGCGTCCTCTTGCTTTGCTTGAGAAGCAGAAATGCAAAAACCCGTACAAAAACACTTTTAACAAATATGCCTTACCACACATGCATGCACATAAACACACACAGAAAACACACACACACATGCTCCATCTCCCTCTTTCTTTCTTTCAAAAACATCAGGACAAAGCGTTATGACAGTGGGGGGTTATGGTGTGATGAAAGGGGAGGAGAGAAAAAGGGGCACCACTTAACTACGGTGTCCCTCCCACAGTCTCTCTCACACACACACACACGCACACACACACAAACACACAGGCACACACTTCGCTGGGTCCCAACGGACATTTGGGGCTTCTTCTTGGGGCTTAGTATCTTCAGCTTGTACTGTAGGAGTTGTCGCGTGGTCTTTTCCAGAGCATCCTAAGACTCAGCAGAAAACAGGAAATCCTTAAAACCCCTAATGTGAGTATCAGATTTAGTCTAGAGTGTGGGATCAAGTGTATTGTATTTCAAGTCATTTATTCTGTGGTTCTGATGTAGTATTTTTCTACATTTTTTGTTGCATTTCAAACGTTCTGATAATATTAACGGACGCAGAATGAATTTTTTTCACAATTACACTCAGTTTAAGCTTTTGTGTCTTGCTGGAGAAATGTGGAAAAGTTTTAAAGCTCAGACAGTCTGCAGTGTTGTGCCCATTTGGTCAGGAAACCCACTGGCCATTTGCTTCCAATCCTGAGTGAAACCAGGCGCTCAGGAATGCAACACGACTCTTTTGTTAGAGGCGAGCTCTTCAACTTTGTTGCGGCAAATAGAACTGATGTTAAAGAAAGTGAAATCGTCCTAATGCATGCTCAATCAATGGCGCTTTGTCATCAGACTCATTCGCATTAATAGCTGACATCTGGATGAAAACTAGCCGACTGTTAACATAACAGCTCTCGGGGGAAAGATGAAGTTATTCAGCAAATGGGCACTTTGTTAAGTTATTACTGCCCAGAAAACCCAGACAGACTAGAAAGAGCGGTGATAGACTCAGCAATTTTATTTCCTGGATTTGCCCTCTCTCTGTCTCACTCTGTCTCGTAGAGCATGTAGGATCTTGTATAATATTTCACCAACATCTGGTAGCTTTTACTGGCTCTGTCCTTTTATGGGGTTACACCGATGAAAAACCATACCTTCTTTCCTTGAAACCAGCTATTTTCAGGGCACTGATGTAAAAGTGACATTGAAATGACTGATTTATGTGTATCGCAACAAGTCTTTTGTCTCATGAAATATGACACAGCATAATTAGAAGAGAAACACAATTTATCTCTATTTAACTCCTTTGTTCTTGCCATTAAAGTTCTATTGTTGCTACAGATAACCACTATAAAAAATCAGTGCCATGCTGTTTGGAGCAATGAATCAGAGAATAGAAATAGAAAATGATTTTTTTTTCTTTTCCCTGGCATTGTTTATACAAGTGCAGTGTGGGCGTGTCCATAAATTTTGTGGGGGAGACATCTGTTTTTCTAAAGCACAGTACAGAAGCCACACCCAGGGTTCAGAGGTTCAGACTTTGGTCTTTTTGATGCACAGCTTGTACTGTTCCACCCAGAGCACACAGCCCTGCTTCTGTCCCCTAGTCCTGCCCCCACTCACTTTCTAAATATCAAGTATTTAGTCAGTTTTTCTGGAATATACAGCATGCTGTTCTCAAACATGTGGTACAGGAGTTGAGTGGCAGGTTTAGTACCACATGTCTAACAAGTATGCTACTGAAAACCTACCATACACCACAGAAAAGTTTTGGCTTTGATGTCCTTTGGGCAACAATTGAGGGTAAGCATTCATTCTGAAGCCCAGTTCAAAAGTAAAAAAAAACAAACAAACCCACAAATGGTGACAGTTCACCATCCACGTACTCCGAAACTGAAGAGGATGAATGTGTTTTTGTCTATGTCAGCTGCTCGGGTTTGATGGTATAAATGGTTCACCAGTGGAAATATGTGGAAATTAATATTTTGCTCATCTCAATCTGGCCACTGACCAGCCATGACCAGATATTGTGATGTGGGCATGGTGCCAGTTGTGTTTTCACAGGTCAGGAATGGCACAGGAAATGATTTTTATTTAGATGTGTTGGAGGTTGTTTGAGGTT
>NTHP01000202.1:823618-834623 GCA_003416845.1 Oplegnathus fasciatus | reverse complement strand
AAACAGTGTATCGCTGCTCATGCAAGCTGCAAAAACCACACGCCTGTCTTTTGTTTTTATTTCTGGCTTATCACCCTGCTCCCCTGCTTTCTGTCTGTAGGTGTACTGTACCTGCAGTACGGGGACGAGACCAAACAGATCCGCATGCCTAACGAGATCACCAGCATCGACACTGTCAGAGCTCTGTTTGTTAGTGCCTTCCCGCAGCAGCTCACCATGAAGATGTTGGAGTCGCCCAGCGTCGCCGTCTACGTCAAAGACGACATGAGGAATATGTACTACGAGCTCACCGATGTCAGGTAAAGACGTGTGTTTGTGTGTGATAAACGTGGACACAGAATAAGGTATATGTATTGGACAGCATATTTGTATTAACAGGACATCCAAGGTTCATAAGGCTCCACAGTGTCAGTCTTCCTCTGAAAGTTCTTTCCTTTTCCTCTCCCTGAGCACTTCCTGTCTAAACTCCCCCTGGGCAGGAAGTGTTGCTGGCCAGGAAAACTTCTTGCTTCCTTTTACCCTCATAATAAAAGTTAGTAGGAAGAAAGTTATTTGGACATGAAGCCCTATGGCAAAATGTCTCCGATATACCCAGACAAACTGAAGAGCACTCTTGAGAGACTTCGATGACTTTCCTGTCTGTTGTCCTCTCTCCTCTGGTAAAAGTTTGACTCTAGAAAGTTTGAGCAACGTGAGCTTTGTGTTTTTACACTTTTTGAGGTGCTTTTATGCTTTTCAGTGTCTAGTTTCCAAAGTATTGTGTACTGTGTTGTGCGTATCATTTACAAGCGCACAAACACACATACTAGCTCGCTGCTTTTTCTTGTTCCTTGTACCTTCCTGGTTTGGTATTCACCAGCACGTCTCATCCATAATACAGCAGATTCTATGTGCAGAGACAGTATACAGCCATTTGTTCTCGTTGTTTTGCAGAAAAAAAACATTACTCTTGAAGACATAAGCAACTTTGCCCCGTTGTCTCCAGAGTTCCTGCTCAAGTGCGATGTGTACTTTGTGACTAATACTTTATCAGGGCTGTAAAAAAAGGGCTGTCTCGTGATTCCTTAAGGTTGGTACAGGTGTCCAGGGTGCAACACTATAGTGAGAGAGTGAGACCAGCAACAACGGATCCGCTCTCCGTTTATGTAGTCAAGCCACGTTTCAACACAGTATTAGTAGATGTTTTTATAGACTTAAGAATTTAGAGGAAATGTCATATAACACAGGACTGTCAGAGCCTCTGTCGGGGTATGTGCCCTTGGCAGGGCTGCTTAAGAGATCCAGACTGAGGCAGGATCGGCCACTGTCTGATGGTGATATCTGGGCTGTCTATTTACCACCGGGCACCTCTTCCCCCTACAGGAACATCACAGATCACTCCTGCCTGAAGGTTTACCACAAAGACCCAGCACAGGCGTTCAGCCATGGGCCGAGACCTGCCAATGGCGATGCCAGGGTGAGTACTTAACTGACACAGATGCTAACACGACAGTGAAAATAATGGTCTCGTTAACGGCAGTAGCTGCAAGGAGACGACCGGACCTGTTGCAGATAGAATTGTAAGCCCAGCCTCCAATTCTTTTCATCCTGTTTGCCGTTAAGGGAAGGAATGTCCCCCTGCCTCTTCTTAATCTGTTTAGAGGGGGTCTCATATTGTTCTCCTGGGGGCCTGCGATTGGGCCTCGCCTGCACGCTCTGGTGCAGCTTGCTTAAGGGACAATTGAACTCAAATCTCAGGACTATTTTCCTTGTTTGTTCTTCCCCCAAAATCAGCTCTAATCTCTTTCTCTTGTTCTGATTCCAGCATGTTTGTTTCCTGCTGATGTAACAAAACTAAAGCCCCAAAGAGCCGTTTCCTCAAATGTTCCTCCTCAAATCCACCTCTCTAATCCGCCTGACCCTTTATCTAACCCGCTGCTCCTCTCTGCCTGCCGCTGATTTCCAGGCGGCGTGGCAGCACCATTGTGATACTGCAAAAATTACATTAACCTTAGCTATAATCCCATTGCCGCATACTGTATGTGTCACACGAGTGTAAAGTGAAATTGATAAAGTTTAAAGGAATGATGAGGCAAACATGATGATGGTTTAAGAGGTCTTGGTTCAGATGAAGTGATGACTTTGAGGTGCTGCAGAAACTCTTTTTATTCTCTGCTGCTGACAGGCGAGGTTGCTTCGGCTGGCTCGCTGTGATGGGGTCCTTCAAGGGGAAGTGAACAAAAGACATTTGAGAAAAAGAAAGATGGCAAAAAAAGATACAACTGAAAAAGTGAAATGGGAATTTAATAGTGCAAACAGTTTAAGAGCAGGAAAGGTCACAAACTGGCAACAGCAGAAGAACATTAATAGTGTGGGGCAGTTTTTCTCATCCTTTTTTGTTCATTTGTTTCACCGAATTGCCTGTTTAACAACTCTGGCGCTTGCTGAATCAGCAGGACTGAAAAATATAACTTTGTCTGGATGAACTGAAATGCATTCAGCAAAGGGGAGCAAGGCAACTTTACAAGGGCCCTTGTGCAAACATTGTGAAATCTAGGCATGAAGTTAGAGATATGCTGAAGAAGATAGAATAGCTCTGTCACTGTTTAACCAAGCAGCAGTCGACACAGATGCAAAGCTTGGACGTGGTTGTGGGGTGTGGAGGCCAGGTTTCTGAATGGCACATTTGTTGCATTAATCCAAAAATGTGTATTTCTATGGCAGTCTTATCTTATCTAATCTCAACATATTGGCAGGTTTTAACACTCAGACACACACAGACATCGTAGACCCCTGTTGTAAGCAGTGTCTTTATTCTTGGCAGCCGTAGAGCTCAGACTGAAGATAATTTTTTGTTTTGTTTGCCTTTTAAAGAATGCTCGAGAGAGACAAAAAAGTCTTTCTGGTTTATTTATTTTTTCTTGGCAACCTCTTTTAATAATGAAATAGATACCCTGGGACTCAAAGCAAAGGGGCAAATACTACAACCTAATGAGCTGTACACCTGTTCAAACACTTTTTCGAGGGGGGTATACTTCACATCTGTTTGGGCTATTGAGTGTCCTCACGTCTTGCAGGATTGCCAGGCCTCGGATCAGATTCAAAGTATCATCTGCATTTACCTCTGTTATTGATCGAAGCTTTCTGGCCAAATAGAGCTCGCTCTGCTTATGGAAACAAATATCTTGTCTGCTAGTAATTAATTTAAGGTGGACAGATGTACACGGTAACTGATAAGCAACTTGATAGGCAAAATATGCAGCAGGCTTTCCTTGCATTTGAAGCATCCCTTTTGTAATATTTATATATGAAAAAGCAGCAAACATTTTGAAATATTAATTACTGTACTTATGAAAGGGATTGTGCACAAAGCGGTGCTTTGTATTTGTAGCATAGTCAATAGTGGCTGTCAGAAGTGATGTTATGTACACATAGCTGGAGGAGATATTTTGTAAACAGAGGTTCAGTTATTGGCCAACCTCTGTTCTCCCCAGGGCAATCCACCTAATTTTGGTATTTATCCAAAAATGACAAATTGAATGTTTGTCTTGTTTTCCCCCCACAATTATCATGATTAGCAGCATGGTACATCCAGCCATAGAGCCAGCTACTTAAATGTTGACACACTTCTGCGTGAACATTGCAGCGCAGCTCCGCTTTATCTGTTTAGCCTCTCAGGCTCTGCAGTTTCTGAGTCAGTTTAGGACCCCTCTTCATCTCCAACATGGCCAGAGAGCGAGGCGACTTTGTGGCCGCTCCTACCAGACATGCTGCCCTCATTATTGGAAGCTTAAGAGCACGGCGGAAACAGAGACAAACTCAAACCAAATGTTCCTCAACACGGCCTCTCATTTGCCTAACACGGTCGCTCATGTGTTTGTTTTTCAAGCATTTACTCCTCTGTTTTGTCTCAAAGCAGTAATCTACGCATGCTGTACAGACAAACACAGACTTTATAGTCTTTATAAAGTCAGTGTATTTTCAGGATATTTTAAGAATGGTTAGTCTCTCAGAGGTGTAACATCTGTTTGGGATTGACAAGTGATGCCTTTGGGCCCAAATTGTTCTTATAAGGCTGTGCTGGAATTGGCACTCCAGCGCTCCAGAGAAATTCCTGCACAAGAGGGCAACTTTTCAGTTTATGTGTGTAGGCACCTTGGGTAGTGAAAGTCATTAGGGTTTGATGATGGTCTGCAGTGGCTCTGTGCTTCTTAAATTTCCTATTTTATGTTTTGTTGTTTGGTCAGACCTGAGCTGCCATACTTATGGGCTGTGTTTGCTGTCACTGCCAGCAAGTTTCTTTCTTTCTTTTTTTCCCCTTTGTTATCACAGCCAAGTCTGAGCCCTTTGTTACTGTACACTTTGAGCAGTTGTTGTTTTCCATTTCACACACACACACACACACTTGTCACACTCACTTTGTTGCTCTCTTCGCTGTATTAATCTGTATTGGCACTGGGGGGAAAAAAATAAATAAAGACAACCCCCGGAAAAAGCAGTGTCAAAAACCGTACCTGAAGTTTTTGAAAGAACTTTGCATTAGGTTTTGACTTGTCTTCTTACAGTAGGTGTAACCCATGAGTCATACCTTGAAGGAACAATAGCTTGTTTGTTTGACAAGAATAGAGAGTTAGACAGGAAGAAAGATGGATTGGATTCGGCCCTGCATGTGACACTCCTCAGCACGGTGTTATCATACCCAGCACATCACATATCCACAGGTTATATCACTGTTTACACAGTACATTTCACTTGTGCTTGTTAGCACAGGGAAATGTTTACTTCAATGGAAAATGAACTCAAGCTTGGAATAAATAAATTCACTATATTGTAGTCATGCTCGTAGGTTCTAAGCTGGTATAGTTTCCAGTGTTGCCTTTATGAATCCGCAAGTTTGAACTCAACCTAGTCTATGCCAGTGACATATGGTAGTAGTACAGTACATACAGTAGTAGAGTATAACAATGGCACAATATAAAGTTAGCAAACTCTAATTTCAGGATAGTTTGTTTTGCTGCTTAAGAGTTCAACTTTTCATTTGTAAAAGGAAGAATGTCTTTTATTTCTTCTTTAAAAAGTTACAGTCTCACTTCAAGTAAGCCGTCGATACGAAAGTAGAGGAAGTGATGCAAAGATTAGACGAAGCTAACTGTGTGATAAATGTAATATGTGATAAGACTATTGTTTACATCTATAGTGAAACTTGTCATACTTCACACAGCAGGTGGCTCACCACATTAACCAGGTTTCCTTTTACTTCTACTATGTTTCTGTAAGACTTTCACCTACTAGTTTGTAGTTTTGCCACCTACAGCCTGAGCCGCTCATACATTTCCCTTCACCCGGAAAGCCACTCACATTAAATGTGGTTAGGTTTATTGTATGTTGGCCCTCAAGGGTTCTTTCTTTTATGGGTGGTCGGGCTAAAGAACAGAGGCCCAGATTATCTGACTGTTTAAATAGACTATGGTAGACAGATCTTGTTGCAAATTAACCAACTACCTTCTTGCCCTGGAGGTGCACGTAAACTCTTTTTAGAAAGCCACAGTCTTATCTCAGAGAGAGCAATCAGTTTTCAGGGTTTTTTTTAAATTGAAAAAAGTAAATCACCTTTATAAAAACTACAGACTTTCCATCCAAAAAAATAATCTTGTCATGATGTATTGTAATATTGTTTTATCGAAGCCTGTGGGTATAACATCCAGGACTTTGAGTGAAATGCTGTACTGTGTACCCAGGGATGGTAGCCTTGCGAGTAACTATTTTCTGCTTCTGGAAAAATTGCTGACAGTCTTATTTTCTCTGAAAAACAACAGTGAAAACTGAGTTAGATGGATGTTTTTGTTTCAAGGGCAACTTCAGTCCAGAAATATAGGATATATACAAAATAAACAGTAGCTGAAGCTCTCAAGCGGGCAGAAGTATGCAGTCTGGTTTATTGATCTTTAAATTGAGGGATTTTTTTTCTTGACTTTTTATGCATTATTCGAAGTAATAACAATTCCAGTTAGTGTAATAATAACATGTCTATATGCTTTTGTGCTTTTCCAGATGCACAGTGAGATGGTGCATGCCGGTCGTGATGGCCCGCACCCACTGAGACAGCCCCCCATGGGTCCCCCACCACACCACCCCATGCAGGGAGCACTACCCCCAGCTCCCCACTCCATGCCCCCATCCCCCTCCAGAATCCCATTTGGTCCACGGCAGGGCTCTATACCTGGCAACGCCACTATCCCGAGGGACCGGCTGTCTAATGCCAACCCTCCGGCCCGTTCCATCTCACCCTGTCCCAGTGCCATCCTGGAGAGACGGGATGTCAAGCCAGATGAGGATATGGGTGGTAAAAGCCACAGTCTAGCCAGGGGAAATGAAGGGTTGTATGCAGACCCATACTTGCTCCAAGAGGGAAGAATGGGCATGGCTACTGCCCATGGACCACACCCCAGCCCTGGGCTTGATGGTCCAGAACATGGCATGGGGGGATTTCACCGTGCCTCCATCCGCTCCACAAGCTCTTACGGCGGGCCCAGCCCCACAGACACTATTGATCATCCCTCTCTGTACAGGCAGAAGTCCAGAAACAGCCAGCTGCCTACTCTGGGTTCCAAGACGCCTCCCCCATCCCCTCACCGGATGGCTGAGGTACGGATGATTGACATCCATGGTGGACCTCCTCATGGCGGGCCTCCTCATGGTGTTCCACCTCATGGTGTTCCACCTCATGGTGTTCCCATGGAGAGAAGCTCACCTGTGCGCCAGTCCTTCAGGAAGGAGGACGTGACAGGGACCAAGCCCCGGAGCAACATGGGATCACCTGTAGTTGCAGACCTCCAGGGTCAACTCCAGGGGCCTATCCCACCTGCCAGTGACCATCAGACACGGTAAGCACCAGGGGACCGGACCTTACAGACAGTGGGCTGGTGGGATTGTTAAAATTAGGATTAAGACATTGCATGGGAGCATGGACTAACTCTGCATCCCAGTTTCACCCTAACCATGAGCTGCTGGTTTCCAATCCCTGGCTCTGACTCTGTTTCATCATCCATGACTGAAGGCAAGAATATAACCCCCCCTCTCGCTGTCTTGATCGTCAAGATCTGTACATTAAGAATAGCAGACTAATGCACATGATTATGCATCAGTTTGGTTTGTGTATACAACAAGTTCTGCTTATCTGACCATTGTTTTCACAGTCTCTATTCAAACTCTGGAGCTGACAGTGTTGATTATTATAGAGTGTGTAGACCTAGACGTAGCTACCACCACTGAAACAGGATAGTATCTGGAGACCCCATTTACCCACCATATATTTATCCGTTACTCTGTGAGTATTGTTCTAACAACAATCCCTCTGTTGAGTCTATTCAGTTTGGATAATCCAGCAGACATTTTGGTACCTGGGTTAGGTTTGTCCACTCTGAGTGAGAGCACATAAACATAGAAAGAGAGCAAGAGGGATGCTTGCCACTTCGCCAGGCAAACGTGGTTTCATTAAAAGGGAGGTTACAGAGGCTATATGGGTACGTAGGAAAACCAAAGAAAATATTGACCAGGTTGAGTAAGTATTTGAAATGGCCCAATCAGTCAAACAGATCAGGCTGGACCACCTGGGCAGCCCAAATACTCCATTATAAATGCCCTGGGAAAAGAGTGTAGGAATTTGAATGGGAAAGTACTGTACTTGACTTTCAAAATACACATAGTCCCAACACTCAGTGCTCTGCAGCTGTCATACAATTTATTCATGTGAAATATGCTGTATGGCACTGAGGTTAGGCATTGTTGTGTTCACATAGTCCTTGTGTCTGTCCATTGTCTATAGCACAGCTAAAACCACAGCCCCCACACAACTCTATGTGTCCCCAGCTGGCCCCATATCCTTCCTCAAGATAAATGATGACATCTGAAAACAAAAGCTGTTCTCTTTTCCAACCTCTAGGCTTACCAAGCAATCTCAGTGTAAGGTCCCAATCTCACCCCTCTGGTGGCTTTCTTAAGGCAGTGTAATTTTCGAGTTGTCCTTTTATTCTCTTCTGAGCGGCCACCACTTGTGACACACTCTTGTTTTATTTAAAAAACAATATGACTCGAACACCCTCGGTGTCGACCCTAGGGTTCTTTTCTTGTCTTGAGTCGTCCATCTTGTTTATTCCATTTGGACTCGAGCTTTTTTCTTCTCGTGAAAAGACTGAATCAAGTGCTGTTACACTTTGTTGTAATTCAGAAACTATTTATTTGACCAGAGTCAATATTTACTCAGGATATAATTGCAAATCAATTGCAATAAAATCTCCACTGTGTTATCCCATGAAATAACAAAAAGATTGATGGTCAGGTAATTAAAAACAATTGATTATTCTGTTACAGCCCTCCCGTTTTCATTCTGAGCTAATATTTGCTCTAGTGGCAGCTGTAATATCCAGTAGGCCTCAGTGTTGAAAGTAGAATTTTCTGATGTTTCTGCAGAGAGCGAATGAAGGCTATGGAGCAACAGATTGCCAGCTTGACTGGTCTTGTTCAGCATGCACTTTTAAAGGGGCCAAACACTAGTGGCACCAAGGAGCCTCTAAGGTAAGCAATCACAGCATAGGACAGAGCGAGGCATCAGGGGAAATGGAGTTTCAAATGAAAAGCCTGGCTATCCAGCCAGAGTGGGAAAGATAAAGCATCCCCTCTATAATGGCCATATCAAACACTCAGGTTAAATAGCATCTGGTGAAGAGGAAATTGGTTTGACTGTGAATCTGATATTGAAGTCATTTGCTCTCTAGATAAATGGCCACTATGGTTTATCTGGCTGCATTTCAACTCTTTGCATTTCGTTCTTCTCTGTGGAGACCTTGTGTTAATGTTGGCTTGACAGTTAGTCTAAAAGGCCTGTGACTGCAGTGAATTTCTATGCTATGTTGAGCACTGATGAGGCTTGTTAACATCATTAACATCATTTTAACCTCACTGGTTTGTCAGTCTTTCCCATCATACTTTGTTGTAATGTGTTTGTTCTTACTAATACTACATCTAAAGTGCCCCAAAATGCTGTTTCTTCCCGATCAAAATCCTGCTCTTATGATTTTTTCTGTGGCTGCAGCGAGAGACCACCGAAGACATCATCTCCAGCCCACAGTACACATAGCTCAGGTTAGTATCACAGTTATTCTGTTCCATTTCATTACTTTTTTTTCTCGAAACACACAAGTTTTAGCGCCATAATGTCTTGTGCAGACAAGCCCACACATCAGTGTCAGTCAACAGTGTGCAATGAGCAGTGCTGGAGGGAGGGAAAACAAAGTCAGGCTTCTTTGCCTGTCATCGGTTCATATTTCCTTACAATCCTCTCCCCAGTACATCCAGTTTAATAGGAGATAAGAGACGAGAGCCAGCGGAGCTAACACAAGCTCCTCAAAGCACTACTTAAAACAAGACGCTATTACTTCTCAAGCCTGCCAAGATGATTCAGCGATTCAGTCTTGGCTCTGCAGCAGTCTGCGGCCAGATCTAGGTTTGATAAAAAAAGATCTGCAACCTCACCAGTGGCATAGAGAAAACACAACACTATTCATGTGTCTTGAGAGCTAATCTCATGTCTCGTGACACGTTTCATATGTAGCTTTCGGAGGGATTTACTTGTCATGTTGTGCTTCAGTAAATCTCCAAAACATCAGAAAAGTTACACTGGGGGCCAGACTGCCTCTACATCAAACATGAGAAATCCGTGACATGTTTTTTTTTTTTTTTGTGCCTACTCTCGAATGCTTCTTTATTGTCACCACACAGTCTGCACTTCTTTTGATGGACACTGTGTCCGCAAGGCCCAAAGTGTACATTGTAACCTGTACTTCAGGTCTAGGCAGCTGTCAGGTAGTATGTAAGGAACAGTGTTTTGGGATTATGAAGACAAAAGTTTGTTCTTTTACTGCCTCAACAGAGGGCGAGTCTCTGCGTCAAGGGAGCTTTGAGTGCACTCTGCACATTTCCTGACCTGTTGTGTAACTCACAGGCAGGGACACTACTTACTTTAATGGACCTCATATTTCTGAGGTTAAAGGATCAGCTCTCCTAAATTATAAAACAAATATTTTATCACTCACCTCTAGTGGTACCTAGCCAAGCACATAGTTTTGGTTTTATGTGCCCTTGTTTTGAGATTTTCGTCTTTGAGATTTCTGCGTCAAAGCCAATACAATGGAAGTGAATGACTTTTCATTTGAAAAATTAAATTTTAAAAAATTGAACACAAACATGTCTTTTCAGACCATGGATCTACTTTCATCTACAAAATAGTCCCTAAGAAAGCGGTTGAAAAGCTTGCTCTTAAGGGACAGTGAGATGGGACGTGGAGTGGATCCATTTATTAACTGATATTAAATTAACTCAGCTCTCCCTCAGACGACCATCCTCTGTTTTTAGATGTCTGATGAAAATAAATAAAGGTCACTGGAGTCAAAACTCATGCTGGAGTTTTTGAAAGGATTGAATTCAATTATTATTGCTGTTTGGCCATTTAGGGACTCTCACCCAAACCACAAATATGAGCTCCCTTGGTTTCCATGGTTTCAACTTCTTCTCCGTCTCTAGCGGTGACTGAAATGTTGAAATCAGTTGACAGACATTTCAGAGGTGCAGCCAGTATGAGTTCCAGTATGTCTGTGCTTATTGTGCAGGGGAAAAGACAGCCACAGAGAGTTCACGCAGTCATTACTAAACATTAGGAACATTAAGTCAGACCAGTGTGTTGCCAGAGAAAATGTGTTTGCAGACATGTACAATCTAACCAATAATTTGTCGAGTCAGACAGGATGGGTTTGGGAAAGAACAACTCTGTCTAATCCCTCTAAGGGAAGAACTATATTTTTACTTTTATGGGCCTGTGGTGATTTTATTGTAATGACTAGAGCAATAATAGAGCATGACATCTTCAAAGTGTTGTTAAGGTTTCAGGATGTGCATATGAATGAACATAAACCTGTTTTATGTATTATTAAGGTAACATTTTTCAAGTAACAAGCTATAACTTGATTCCCCC
>NTHP01000202.1:802816-823613 GCA_003416845.1 Oplegnathus fasciatus | reverse complement strand
CCCCCCCGATTCAGGTGGTTCCCCAGTCTTGGTTCCCAAAGGCAGTGTAGCCCCACCAGCCAAGGGCTCAGTTCCTCTTAAAGTCAATCTCCTGCAGTTCAGGAAGAATGTTTCTGACCTCAGGATGCAACTCCATCAGATGAGACAGCTGCAGGCAAGACCTCTTTCTCCTTTTAATTAAATTCAAGAGTGTTAGAATGTGTTGGTCTGCTAGCTCGGGTCCTCTAATATCTCATTCCCACTGTTTGCATCCCCTCAGCTCCAGAACCAGGAGGCATTACGAGTCCAGCTGAAGCGGGCAGAGCAGGAAATCAGTGTTAAACTTGCAGAGGCCATGCGGGGTCTAGAGGACCCTGTCCAGAGGCAGAGAACTTTGGTAGAAGAGGACAGGCACAAGTACTTGGGTCTGGAAGAGCGTGTCCTCACACAACTTGGGTAAGGCTGCTCAAAAGTCACTTTCATAACAGTTTTCGTGTTTTATATAGTCTAAAATGGATAGATTTGGTTGTTTGCATTCATTAGTGGATGTTTATTGTCAGGGATTTTTAATCCTTTCTTGCAGTCCTGCACAAGTATTCGAGATGATTTAGTACACACCCATGTGGCTTTAGTCAAGGTGCTTCCATTTATAGGAAATCCCCAAAAGGCTTCATTTTTATCAACTCACCTATGCTATTCACTCCGAAACTCTTTGACAAGCCAACGCCCTCCAAATTACAGCCCACAGGTTTATACAGGCAAGCAGTGCCTGCCTCTCAGAGACAGCAGGCTAGAACAATGGGCCCAACTGTGGAGTAACTTCTCACTACCCTGTTCTTATTTTAATTCACCTGCCTCATCTTGCCAACAGGGAGCAGTAATTGAATCCTTTTATTTGGATGTTTACAGGCAAGGTCAAACAGCGTCGTCTTAATAAACACACTGATAGCAGCTCATGGAGACTGGGAAATGAACAGGCAGAAGTCAGTGGATTAAGCTCTCTGTTACCCTTGGTATCCAGCCAGTTGTGAGTCAGCAAAACACGGCTGCTGGCACTTTAAATATGGCTTGGTAATTAGGGCTGCTTGGCTTTAAGACCAGTGGGAGAATGTGGTGTGAAAACCACTGCCCTCTCAAGAGGAGAACTGAATCTCTCATGACCTATAAGGGCACATTGTCTAACATCTTGTAACTCTGTGGCCTCAGAAAAAAAGGCTCAGTGCTTTAAATTATGAAACTGGTACTATGTGGGATAGTTTGCTTGTAATCCAAGGACAGGAATACTTTAAAAAGCAAAGAAACTAATTAGTCTCAGGAGTCTTGAATAGGATGGTTTGTCATTGTCAGTGGACAGATTTGATGAGAGTGACAAAGCTTCCACAGAGCAAAAATACACAGCATTTATCCACAAACTTACTTCAAAGTCAATGATGATTCCTCAAGCAAATGCTATCATAAATGCTTAATTAGGGTATCTGTGAAGTGTGACACACAGAGATGTACATTATAGTGACGTACTGTATCAGTTTTGGTCTGTTGGAGACTTGATAAAAAAACAAAAAAACAACAAAATCTGTTTCCTTTGTCCTCAGCTGGAACTTCCCATCATCATTCCTATTACCAACAGGCCTTGGCATAGCAGGGCATTTAACACACTGTCGCCTTATTGCCTTTTCCACTCCCTTTAGGGGAGTTCTATAAAAGACTGTTTCTCCAGGGTACCTGGCCACAATGAAACACCATTTTAGTCCCTCTCATGCAATCCAACACTGCACACAATGTTATCATTCGGCACATTTCCCCACGGAGCAGCCATTTTTCGCGAGCCCTGGGATGGCTGTGAAGCGGCGTTGTGTGTTTTCTATGTGAGGAAGTACTCTCTCTCACAAATAAGCCCTCACTCAGTGCGTAAACATTTGTGGTTTCGGGATGAGATCCAATCCCATCTAGACTAAGCAATCTAATGTAGACAGGAAAATGAACTGCATAGTGGAAAAGTTTATTGTTAGTTTCAATTCATACATATTTTACATATTATCTACTTTTAACTTTTTTTTATGGATCATGTCCCAAAGTCTGATCTCACCTTTGCCCATTCAGTATCGCTGTATGATCTTTAAGATAAATGATTGTGTCCTGCCCCCTGGTGTTTGTAAAGAGTAAATAAAATGTTAAAAGTAGTGTAAAAATCGATCAAATTGTGCCCAAAGTAGATAAATATCAGTATAACAGGGACAAAAATAGTCCCTATAGTGGAATTGTGAAAAACATATATACATTAAAGCATTCGATCACAAGCTTCTATTCATCTTTAATTTCTGCTGTTGAACATACTGTGTGTACTTTGTTGCCAAAATTCTATTTAGTTACCAGTTGTTGTAGGAAAACTGGATTCTCTCTCTCAACTTTAAATCCTTTGTCCTTTCCACTGAGCATTTTGTGTGTTTCTGCAGTGAGCTGGAGCAGTATGTAGTCTCTCTGCAGAAAGACTCGGCAGCAACACACAGAGTAGTGACCCTGAAGGACGTGGAGGAGGGAGCGGTGACTCTGAGGAAGGTGGGAGAATCTCTGGCAGGGCTCAAAGGTAAGACACCAGATAATATTCTCACTACTGGGAACAATGTTGTGTCTAACCTTCTGTTCCAAACTGTTTCTGTTACGTTTAGTGGTTACTATGATTAAAAAACAGAGGTGACATACAATAAAGTGCTTGGTACTATGGTTCTTCTAGGTGTTTTATTTAAATGACAGACTGATATTAACCTGGCACAAGCCTCTTGTTAAATGTTGGATATAAACCAATAGAAAAAAAATAAAATAATGGAGTATCTATTTTCACTCGGATATGAATACTCATAAGGCAGCTATTTGGCTATTTACACCTGTCATGGTGATGGAATGGATCAATCACAGGATTTGGACCCAGGAGACCAGGGTTCAAATCCTGTGAGAGGCATATGTTGTCTTATTATTTTCATTCTTCAGTCGCAGTTTGGTTAGGTTTAGGCAACAATATGACTTCGTTAGGTTTAGGAAAAAAATCATGGTTTGGGTTCAAATCGAGCCTTTCACAACCTTTCACATGTTAGAAAGCCTTAAGTATCTAATGTGTGCCTGGGTGCAAATGGCATTGTTGAGTACGGACACCTGGGGGCTTGTCTCTGCCATGCTATATGCACCTGGGTGTAAATAGCCGCATTGGCTATTCTATCCCGGGTGCAAATAGCATTGTTGGATACGGAAACCCAGGTGCTAATAGCATCTGCCCATGCTATATGCATCTGGGTGTAAATAGCCACATTGGCTATTCCACCCCGGGTGCAGATAGCATTGTTGGCTACTGACGCTTGGGTGCAAATAGCATCTGCCTATAAATAATTGGTTAAACTGATATTCAAAGCATTAAACTGTGTTCCACTATTATGGATTACATGAGTGATGATTCTTGAGTGTATGTACTGTGTAAAACTAGGACTTTAATAACAATTTTTGCTAGTTTTTAATTACTGTTTCCCCTTTATCACTAAGTTGGACATTACATTTGGAGAACAGTATCACAGGTAGATCCTATCACCACTATAAAATCTGCTGAAAGTCGATAAGTGATCATTTTAAATTATTGCCCAGCCCTATCAGCCAGTCATGTGGTTTCTCTGATACGATGGATGTTCCTCCCTGTCTAGACTTACAGACCAGACTATGTATAAAACCTGCCATAAAACTGTACTATCTTCTCAGAGGCTATGTAATTATTCAGTTGTCCAATAAAGGTATTTATGAATAACTTCAAAGGTAGTAATGTATCCTGTTGAACAGCTATGGTATCTTATAAATGTTATTAATATGAGTTTCACTGAAATATTTGCACACTATCAGAAATAACAACGTAGGCAGCTATAAAATTGAATATCTGGAATCACACTTTAAAAATTGACCAGAAATATTCTAAACAATATATGTGTGTGTTTCTCTGTGTGTTCCCTCAGGAGAGTTCCCAGCCCTGCAAACCAGAATGCGGGCTGTGCTCAGGGTGGAAGTGGAAGCTGTCAAGTTTTTGAAGGAGGAGCCTCATAAACTGGACAGCATGCTGAAAAGGGTCAAGAGCCTGACTGACACACTCAGCAGTCTGAGAAGGTAGAGGAAAGATGGAGGAAAAAAATGTCAGTGGAGATGAAGTAGGGGTCGGGAGAAGTGATGCTGGGGTATGGGGGCTGAGAGTGAGGGGGGGTTGAAGATGAAAACAAAAAGCACTCTGCAGAGCTTCTCACAGGGGTCTATGATGTGGGAGATTGTACTATTTGATTATACTGGCAAGCCGGCCTTCATCCCATCAAAGAGGTCATTCCGCGTGGACAGAGGAGTGTGGCGTCCATCGCCTTCACTGAACCGATAAGTGAATTAATTTGGTGGACACTGCGGAGCCTCATTTCCATTTTAATATGTCACAGATACCAAATTCACTCTCGAGTTTTCTCTCACTCTCCCTCCGTGACTCTTTTGTCTTTTACCCGAAACATGCCAGGTTGCCAAACCATAAGACATTGCATCATAGCTTTTTGTGGTGTTTTTACCCCTCATGTCAGAATTAATCAACATTATTTGTCAACTTTATTATAGGGTTTGATGTATTTTCAATCTGAATGAAAAATCAAAAAGACCATAAATACTTATTTTGGTTGTAAAATGGATTTCTATCAATGTTAGCTAATGTTTTAAAAACACAAGTTATAAGTGAGTGAACTAGTGTAGTAAGAATGTAAGTTGTTGAGCAAGCAAAACATTTGAAGATCAGTTTTTACCAGCGTTTTCTACATGGTTTGTTTCACATACTGTTTCCCTCTGCAGATGTGCTACTGAGGGCCCTCAGAAAGGACCCGATCCTTCTGCTAATGTCCCAGTGGACAACAGCCCTTCAGCAGCAGTAGCAGAAGCCCCTGCAGAGGCTCCCCCAGCATTAGTCCAGCCTGGCTCCACATCAGCCCCACTGGAGGCCCAAAACTCCACCATCAGATCAGAGGTGATGCCTTCCTCTCCGGTGGTCATCCATCATGTCCAGAGCTCCCCGGTCCACATGCAGCAATCCCAGCAGTCTGCAGCCTTGATAGCTCAGCCCAGTCCACCACTCACCCCCAGCCCCTCTCACATCCCCAGTCCCAACCCGAGCAAGAGTCAAGGCCGGGAATCTCCCAAGGGGGCAGCCACGGATCCACCGAGTCCTGGCCGTCATAAGAGGACACACGGGAACCCGGCAAATAATGGCAACGGCACTGCCAACCAGGGACTTGTCATAGAGGAGCTCCAGAACAGTCAGGACAAGAGCAAAAACAGGGCTATGTCCATAGAGGTATGTTTATTCACCTTCCACTTGTCATTTCCTTCCTCAGAATCAGAGAACCTGTTAGGAACGTTCTCTCTCTCTTTTCTTGTTTTTACCCTGTAGGCAGCAGAGAAGGAGTGGGAAGAGAGGAGGCAGAACATGGGTCATTATGATGGAAAAGAGTTTGAGAAGATCCTCCAGGAGGCACAGGCCAACATGATGAAGGGCATTCCCAGCCTAGAGGTGGAAGAGAACCCAGCACTGCCCCCTGCTGCCACTGGGGAGCAAGCAGACATCCACAACCCTGTGGAGTCACCGTCAGGTACACAAATCTGACACGAATGTAACTTTAAGACACAAACATGGGCACATTTTAAAGTATGTACTCCTATATAACTTCATCTCTGTTATTTTGTATGACAGAAGAGCCCCAGTCTGAGCTTCACTCTGACAAAGCAGCCAAGAAGGGGCCTGAGAAACTTCCAAAGCCTGTGATGGAGAAGCCAGCCAAACCTACACTGGAGAGACCCTCCAAGACTGCCACCAAGCCAGCCCCCACTGACAATTTTACCAAGCAGGGGTCTGAAAAATCCAGCAAGTCCCCACCACCTCCTCCTCCAAGGAAGACCTACCCCAGCTCAAGCTCGGGCATGACCACCACGCGCTCTGGCGAGGTGGTCTACACCAGCAGGAGGGAGTCCGTCTCGGCTCAGGTCAGTTTGATAGGAGGTAGCCAAGAGTTGATTAGCTTAGCTTAGCATAAAGACTGGAAGAATGGGGGAGACGGCTAGCCTGGCTCTCCCCAAAGTTAAAAACATGCCTACCATCACCTCTAAAGCTCACTAATTATTGTATACAAACAGAGATATAAAAAAGACAAGTTGGTTTTATGGCGAGCTTTAGAGGTGCTGATAGGCATATTTTTAAACTTTGTTGTCATGGTAAACTAAGCTAATTGCCTCCTGGCCCTTGCTCCATACTCAGCGCACAGACATGAGAGCGGTATGAATCTTCTCATCTAACTCCTGTTTCTTTGTTGAATCTGACTCTTTTGAGCACAGTTATCTCAGCCTTTGAATAATCTTGTTGTCTTGCTGTATGGCTTGGAAAAGTAATGGCTAAATCATTTCCTTCTTATAAATTCTAACAGGAGGGTGAAGAGGACGCCCCACCTCCCTCTCCCCAACCCAAGCCAACCAAGGTTCCACCAGAGACCAAGCCGAAGCCAGCCACCCCTCCCCCTGTCACTGCTTCTGTTACCAGAGAAGAGGAAGATGAAGGGGACAAGATCATGGCAGAGCTCCAGGTTAGATGCACATGTACACTCAAGCACTCACACACATACACATCTCTCCAAACGTGTACAAAAACAAACAATAGGTGTAACTTCCGCTGGATTTTTTTCACTTCTGCATTGTGGTTGTGGGTTGCCTATCATTACCTGTCATGGTGGTTGAACTTTCTGAGTGGCAAAGGATGAGCATTGACACCTGCCAAAAGGAGTCAACTCCTTGATTTTGAATCCTAACTTTGTCACAAGTGGGAGTTTTTTACAGCTGTGGCAAAGGTGAAGATACTCTTCTTCTCCCCTCCTCAAAATCCTTGTCCCCATTTCCCCTTCACTTTTCTCCACTCTTCAGGTTTTCCAGAAGTGCACAGTTAAGGATGTAGGGGTGAAAAATTTGGTAGAACCCGCCACTCGAATTGAACCGCAAATCAGAGAACTAAGACCGGGGGCCTTATTGCCCCTCAAAGAGAAAAAGGTAAAATATACGTCGCCGTGCAGCTGCCCAGCTAACTGCCTGCCTCTGCCGACTGTCTGATACAATCGATGGCTGTGTCTTAACCCTTCTACAACTTTTGCACCCTTGCTTTGGCTCGAGAGAAACCTGTAACAGCTGCCTCCAAAAAGCTCCTTTCCTTGCTGCCTCAGTTTCCTTCCCTCTTGTGATTCTGCTGGATATCACAGCTTGAATATTTCAGGATTAAGTCTGCATAAAATGAAGCCTCTGAAAAGACGCTGTGTCTTTTGTGCGTCTGGACCAGACAATGATGTGTTTTGCCACTGATTTAATTATCACTTGTCTTTTTCTCCAAATCAATAAAGACCTCGGCACTGTATTCTACAGGCAATTACATCGTCTTGTGTCTTTCTTTAATTACATGTCAACAGAACAAATATTTCTTAAATGATTGACAATTGAGAGAAACAACATAGTTAAAACTCACTTTGTAGACACAACCTGTTTTTGCAGACTTGGTTCACTAGAGGTCAGTCTGGCCACTTTGCATGCTATTCTCCCCCACTTATACTTTTCTGAGAAATCACTTTTCTGTTTCTCTTTGTCTCGCACAACTTTACTTCAGTTTGCTTTCCCAGCTTTACACCTATATAACGAGCCCAACCCTGTAATTGTTTTCACATTTAGGTTAAACAATACACACACATGTAATATGATTTTGTTAATCAATGTGAAAAGGAGGACCGGTATGTACAAGTGCAACAAATTGCCAAGTTTTTAAAAAATGTGGTCTAAATCTTAAGTATCAGCTCTCTCAGAGTTTAACAAATGAGAGGTGTGTGAGTAGATGGTAAGCTACTTGTTCATGTAAATATTAAAACATAAAATATTTCACTTTAGGTAATGTTGTAAAGATTATGGCCCAAATTGTTTCACTAAAGTAAAAGTTTAAAAAAAAGTTTAAAAAAAAAAAAGTAGTGAGAGAAGTGATTTGCATAATCAACAGTGCATACTGCATGAACAAGACAGGAAACAGGATATATATAGTAATAAGTAGCTGATTTTGCTGTTGTAAAATAAAGCAGCTTATAGTTTTAGCTTCTAAACAGTACTATTCATTCATTTTCCCTGCATGCATGCATTTTGATATACAGCATTTAATATCAGAACAGCATATAAAAGTGACGTCATGTGGTACGAAAACCGGAGTCAGTCTGAGCAGTACATACTGTATGTACTATATTTTGCTGTTGCCTTGTAGAAGGTAGTTGCCCAATGCAGTGTTGACACCGTGGAAGCTGCTGCAATAATGTATGTGAATTCAGTTAATCCATAGCAACCTGACACACCAGTTGCACAGTAATATTATTCCCTCACACACTGTCCTAGCAGAGCTCAGAGCCCAGTCGAGAGGATAAAGAGCCAGACACAGATGAAAATGGCAATACTACTGTCCGACAGAGCCAAGGGGTATGTATGACTTTCAATTATTAACTTATATTAACATAATATTCATGTATAGTTAATATACGTTCTAGATTTTGATTGCTTTTAAACAGCTACTTCTTCATTTCTCAGGTCATATACTATGTGACTGGCCAGATTCCCAAAGAGCATCCACCCCCGTCAGGAACGGAGGAAACCCCCGAACACCGAGAGCCCACACAGCCTCCATCACAGGTGTCAAATGTCAATGTTAATGACAATTCTCCAAGCCAGCAGCAGCAGCAGCAGCCGCCACTGTCTCCGCCACCCAAATCACCCCCACCTATATCACCTAAGCCTGTGGGACTGAAAGGATTCAAACTTCCAAGGAAGCAAATTAAACGTTCCGAATCCTTGAAGACCAGTGCAGAAATGGAGAAGGGAAAAATTCTCAACAAAATTAACACTGAAAAGAAAAGTAAAGTCATCCAGCAACATGTTTCTTCTAGTAAGAATATAATACCTGAACCAGTGGCAACCACAACAACCAGTATCTTAAGAGAGGCGCCTAAAAGTTCTGTTGCTCCACCAAAAAAGGCTCCTAGTGAGGACAGTGATCCACCTAAAGCTAGCTGTGAGGAGGGTAATGAGGAGGCTAGTCTTAGTCCTGACTTACCTGGAGAAGAGGCACCACCACCCCCTGACAACATAGCATTCATGATCACAAATACCAAAGTGCAGGCCCTGTCCTGTGGCGAGTACCAGGAACTGGTCAATGCCAAGAAAGGAAGTGTCCAGACTGTTACTGTAGGTAACGCCGCTAACCGAGGGAACACCACAACAGATCCCACTGTGCCGCAGGATAATGGCTTCAACAAGAAGCCCGTCATCATCATTTTTGATGAGCCCATGGACATCCGTTCAGCTTACAAGCGCCTGTCCACCATCTTTGAATGTGAGGAGGAACTAGACAGGATGCTAGCAGAAGAGCGCATCGAGGAGGAGAGTGAGGAGTCGGACACTGAGAGGAGTGGTGGGCTGCAGGTAAAATCTGGAGGGACCGAGGCAGTTGATGGCAAAAAGGTCACTGCAGACCATGCTAGCCTATCATCCTCATCTTCATCTTCAATCTCAGAGACGACGGACAGTGACGCCAAGCAGGATAGTAAGAAGAAGTTCAAGTTTAAGTTCCCTAAGAAACAGCTGGCAGCACTGACCCAGGCCATTCGCACAGGCAACAAGTCAGGCAAGAAGACTTTGCAGGTGGTTGTGTATGAAGACGAGGAGGAATGCGACGGCACTATCAGGCAGCACAAAGAAGCAAAGAGATTTGAGATTGCACGCTCAAAATCCGCAGCAGACGCTCCCAAGGTAACAGGCTCAGCCGCGCTGAAGAGGCAGAGCTCTGACTCCCTCGGCAGGACGAATGAGATCCGGAAGAACACCTACAAGACACTGGACAGCCTGGAGCAGACCATCAAGCAGCTGGAGACCACTATCAGTGAGATGGGACCACACTCCCCTGGAGAGCCAGTCTGCAAGGAGGAAGCTAAAACAGGGAATGGGAAAAGCTCAGAAGGAGTGGGGCTAAAGAGGTCTTCCTCTCTCCCTACCTCCAGAGGGTCGGGCCCTAAGGTACCCAGCAAACATTCATTGCAGAAGAAGGCTAAACCTCAGCTCCTTCCTCGCCCTGTAGTCATCCCTACTACCACCACCACCACCACTGTCCCCAGTGCCCCCAGCACCGTACAACAGGTCTCTCTCTAGCTCTTGTTGCTCTGGGAGGCTTTGGGTCCTTCTTTTTCAGTTTACAACCTACCTTCACTCCAACCCTAACCTCTGAAATTACAGAATCATTAATCCACTCCACAGTTGCTTGGAAATGTTGGAAATGTCCCCCAGTGGCTTTCTCCCTCTGTGAAATCATGGTGACATGATTGGGGGTGGCATTTTGTTGGGTTCCATATTTCTCCTTCAGTTCATTGCTAAAACTCTGAGGTTTTCAGCAAGTGGCACACTCATCATCAAAGACATCTGATCTGATATCTTCCTTATTCCTGACTGCATGTACTACTGTGTATTGACTTTGAGGTTTATGGTCTCACTGGGTGCATGACCTTTCACTGGTGTTGATTGTTGAGGTGTTAAATGAGGTTCTTTTACCTGTTAGTGCCTTGACTTTTCATACTTCCTATATGGTGTGTGTTTTTTCTTTCTTTTGTTTTATTTCTTGTTTTGTTTTTCGTTTGGATCCCCTTGCAGAACACCAGTGTCGCTTCCCCTACTAGTCGGATGCCCGTCCCTTTGTCTGCGAAGTCCAGGCAGTCGCCGGGTACTACTGACAAAGCAGGAAAACAGCAAAAACTGCAGGACGCTCAGAGGCAGTTCCGACAGGTAGTTTTACTGTAGGGCCTTACCAGAGACTAGAGGAAACAAACATATAGGGATCGAAAACATGAGGCATGTATTATTAGGGGAAAAAAGACTACCAAAGCTGTGAGATTTCAAGTGTTTTGAAAAAAAAATAAAGTCACCATGGTGGCGACTGGATCTGTTAATGTTTCTCTCGAGTCTGCTCTGACAAGAAGGCATGCTTGACTCTTGACTGTTACCCCATAACATCACTGTACTGTATGCTTTTGCATGTCCACACTGCTCATGGTTTCACTGTGTTGGTGACTAAACAAAAAAAAAATGGAAAAATGGCAAAGAAAAGTGGAATCCTATCCTGTCATCATCTGAGTTGTCATCACATCTCCAGTTCCCATCACAGCTGAGTTCCTAAACAGTGTTGCCAAATCCCAGGATGCTTATGGCTATGTTAAAATATAAACCTAACTGACATTTCGGCTATGCACCTTCCTTCTCACAATGCACCTCTGCTCAAACCCAACATTACTGCATAGCTTCTTAACCTCACGGTGATATATTTCCTTACCCTCAAGACCCTCGCCACAACTCACCATCTTGCACCGCCAGTTTCAGTGGAATACTGGCCCACATTTCCCCTGTCTGCTGTCACTCTTCAAACCCCTAACCATGTTATCTAATTCTCTCCAGCCTTCCTATGCATCTCTGCCTTATGAATTTTCCCCCACAGCCCCTTTATGAGGCCTAACAATCCCTCTAACACAGGCAGTCTGTAGAGATGCCCCTCCTGTCTGCCATCGCACTGTCTAACCTTTGCAGTGTTTTGTTTCTTGGTAACATGTCTCACGTGTCTCACCTTTCATGTAACCTAGTAAAAACAGAGCTTCTGTATATGTTGTTTTTGGTGTCTTTTAGTTGTGTCTTAGTAATATTAATGTTTGTGTAGTCATAGTGTGTTTCTATGTGTATAACTTGTAGTTTTTTAACATCGTCTTACCTTTTATATGTATTATTTGACCAGATTTCTTTTTTGACAACCAGTATCTGATTTGGCATCTCTGTTTGCAGGCTAACGGAAGTGCTAAAAGAGTGGGAGGGGATCATAAAACTACTTCCCCTACTATACCCATCTCTAAAATCCCTGCTTTTTATCCTAGCTCTACTAAAGGCAGTTCCCAGTCTGTGCAAAACTCAGATGCTACTAATCCCATTAACCCTTCCTCCTCCTCTTCCTCCTCCTCCTCTGTGACAAAGTCCTCCAGCCTGTCCTCTCACACCCCTCGTTCCGGTTCCCTACCCTCCTCCCACATCCCCTCCCTGTCTAACGGATCCCTCAAACTCCCCACACCCTCACAGCACACAGGTAAAGCTCTCTCGTTCTCCTCGCAGACTCAGAATGGTCGAGTGCACTCCTCCTCCTCCTCTTCATTCTCCTCCTCCTCCTCATCCTCCTCCTCCTCCCCCTCCCCTCTGTCGCCCACACCTTTGGGCCCAGGTGGAAAGAGCATCCGCACCATACACACCCCCAGCTTCACCAGCTACAGGTCCCACAACGGCAGCAACGGCAAATCCTGCATCCCAACAGCCACAACAGCTAAGGACGCTACCTAGCCCCATTATCACCCATCTGGCTTTACCACATAGCAGGTAGACCTGGTCATGTGTCATTTTATATAGTTTTGGTTTGTTGTTTTGTTTTTTTTCCTGTTTTTTCTGTTTTTGTAAAAGTATTAAGTGATGCACTCCCCCAGTTCATGTTTTATTTGACACTGGCACTCACACCAATGCTTTTATCTCCTTTACGTTGCATTTTCCAGTTTTGAAAAATACTTACTTGGATTCTGACTCTTTCTTGAAGGTGTACCAGATGTTCTGACAAAATATTTTATAATGGAACTAAAAAATATTTAGTTTTACCACTTCGTAGTCGAAGTGGAAGGCTCTCATGGTGTTGAAAATCTATTTTTCTTGCTGTAGCTATGAATAGGGAATATAGAGTTGATGTACAATCACAACGTACCATGTAAAAATGTTGTTTTATTTTTCAAACCAGAGATTGAATAACAATAGTATATTTAATCTTCTATATTTCTTATGTTGCCAGACATTCAACACAGCCCTTGTAAATGCCTTTTATGAATGTATACATAATGTATACAGACATTTTAAAGTTTAACTCATTGTTAACTTCTGTTTTCTAAGAGTATTTTCTCATTTTTCACCCATATGAACTGCCAATTTCTTTTACAGATGTGTGAAACTGGTATCATGAGTAATACAAGTTTTCATTTTAGTGTGCCTATTTGCCAAAGTTGTTGTACAATGACTCACTTCAGGCCTAACCCAGTCACAAGATTTAGAGGAATTTACACGTGTGATGGCTGAAGTGTTGACCTCAGTGTTGGTACTGCTGGTCGTGGTTTGTTAAGTTAACATGTATTGTTGTCTAAATGTAAACTGTACTAAAAACAAAGTGATAAATCGGTTCTACCACATGTACATAGATGCTTCTACTAAGAAAATAAGTAGTTTTTTTAACATACCAAAGTTTATTTGTATGCATGCCTTTCAAATACTTTAGGAGAGTGGTGTAAAAGAAGAATGATGTTTGCACAGATAGATTTTGTAAATATCTGGTTTTCTCTCATTTTTTGTAAAGCTTTAAATCATACTATAAAGGAGCAATGTGGTAAAGACAAAACTGTGTTGGAGTAGCAAAAATAAAGACCTGCATGCTTGTAATGCATTGAGCTTCAATGTTTTTATTCTCTGTTTCTGGCTTCCTGTTTAATTCCTGCGTTATTGAGTCAGCTTTACATTCACGCTTGTGTGTGTGTGTGTGTGCGCGTGCATGTGTGTGCGCGCATCTGTCTGTGCATGTGTGTTTGTATAAATGTGAAACCACACAACAGAAACAGAGCAGTTCTCACTTCCACTTCACCTGTCTCTTATTCTGACGGTAGAGTTTTCCACTGATAGCAAATATATAGTAGAATTCTGCATTTCTATGACTACAGGTAAGAATATTAATAATATTAATGATTATATTGTATAGTCCCTAAATTTACTCTGACAATCTTGCATTGGATTCCATGATTATATGGTGCTTTAACAACAAATCATGCTTAAGGACGTAGCACCGTTTTGTAAGTTTTAGCATTTAAACTACCTAAAACATGAATTTATTTTATTTTAACTACCACAGAGCAGTTCAAGTCATCTTTTGAAAATGTTGTTTCTTGTTTGAAATCAAATTTTAAAGCCATTAACCTCGGCTTAGGGGAAATGTCAATAGGTTTAATTACATTGGTATAGCTTGGTGATACTTTAACTAAATGCACTGGATGGTGGATTATGCGTATACATCAATGTGAATTAAGGTGAACTACAACTACCAGATATTGTTTTCCATAATAGACACATTTTATTTATAAAAAAAAGTATCCCACACACCCTGAATGCAATTTGCAGTCATGTAATTTGTGTTTTGTACTTTTTTACTTAATCTTTTTTATCTCTTGAAAGTAGCTTGTCTGTAGTTTATCTTTTTCTGGTGTTGGCTGATTTAATATGTTCAGTGCGTCTTCCGCAACACTGGTTCCACTGACGCCTTGCAAAGACATTTCCTGTTTCTGATGAACCTCATTCACACATGATCTCACATGCAGGTCATCTTTTTGTCCCACACACATCTGCATTCTTAGTTTTGTTATGATATAACGATGTTTGACTTGGTGAGTCACTAAAAAATCATTTGACCATCACTGGGCTGTCAATCATCATAACAGGTTATTTGTGTCTATGCTGCACCAGGCTGATGCTTCCCACAACAACAATGAACATCTCTGAGGAGGAGATACAGGGCTTCTATGGCAGCGACTCCCACCAAGAGAACATTATCTTTTCTACATTTTACATCCTGATTTTCATCATCGCGGTGCCTGGAAATGCCTTGGCGCTGTGGGCCTTCTTTCACCAGGACAGCACGTCTCCATCCAAGGTCTTCCTGAGGCACCTATCTGTAGCAGACATTTCTTATATCCTCATTTTGCCCATGCGTATCGCTTACCACCTGTCTGACAGCCACTGGCCTTTTGGACATGTAGTCTGTCAACTGGCAGGCTTCCTCTTTTACCTTAACATGTACTGCAGCCTATACTTAATGAGTTTCATCAGCCTGGACAGATTTCTGGCTGTGGTTCTACCTATAAAATCACAGTCAGTTAGGAAGGCTGTGTATGCAAAGGTAGTTGTTGGCATACTTTGGGTGACAGTTATTGTGTCTATGAGTCCTATACTTTTCTCGAAAAAGAAAGCAACCAACAACTCAACCGGCATCTGCAACAAGCTGTACTTAGAAAAGACATCGCCCACGGCTTTGGTTTCAACTATTGTGGCATTTGTCATTCCCCTCACCACCATAGTGGTTTCCTACATACTGATTCTGTTGAAGCTAAGGACACTAAAGCAGCAGGAAGAACGGCCAGTGAAAGATAAAGCTATAAAAATGATCATCCTCATCGTGATGAACTTCCTGTTTGCATTTGTGCCCTATCATGTGAGCAGGGTAATCTACATCCAAAGCCACAGTCACGACCATATGACTGCAGCAAGCCGTGAGTCACTGGGAAGAGCCAATCGGATCACATCTGCACTTACCTGTGTTAGTGGTGTGCTGGATCCTGTGATGTATTTCTTCCTGAACCGTGCATACAGGGACAAATTGCTTCAGCTGTTCTATAAAAACAGAGGAGATGATCTATAAGCAACGGATATCATGTAAACAATAAATATTTTAAAACAAATTGTCCTATTTTTGTATCATTTTTAGAGAGGTGTTCAGACATGAATGCATCTAACCTGATCACACATTCATGTGATCGGTAGTCAAAGGTACTGCACAGGTAAAAAAAAATATTTATTCCACCTATTTACCAGGTATCTTCTTAAATCCTGTGTTGTGAATAATGTTGATGATCAGTGCTGTTCAACACAGCAGCTGTTATAAGGTCAAAGATACTCCTCTGGTTGGTCAGGGGGACTCTTGATTCCAGCATTAAGGACAAAACACTGTTTTATGTGTGTAATTGGGTGTGAGATTTATCTTGATTATTTATTATGGTAAGCGAAGGACAAAAACCTAACACATACCGAACTCGTACTTTACAGTGGTTCAGATGTTGCATAAAAATACATGTGAAACAATTACGTAACCTTTCCACTGTTAGTTCACTCAACTTTTTGGGGAAGTGAAGACCTCTGCTTCACCTCTTACTTCTTGTCAGCAACTCTTCCAAGAAATGTGGTATTACAAGTTTAAATTTAGAAGGCTATTTTTAATCAAGATCTCTCTAAAATTGACACTACCCCTTTTTAACTGGAGCAAGACCTCATTCAGTACAGCAACTCACAGCTATGCCAACATGGACCCTGGCACAACTCATTACCCTGCACAATGCTTGTATAACTCCTACAGGACTCCCTCGCAACTAAACCATTCATCTGTTTCTGACGGATTACGTTTGTTTTAAATTATAAAAGTATTGCACGTCAGAAATGACTTCATTAACTATATTTCATTTAAAAAAATACTTGACTGCATTTGAAAACTTGGGTGTCAGAAGCTAAATGCCACACCTCATGAAGCAGGTATCAGTCGTGCAATTTCTAATATATTTCAGTAACTATTGCTATAGCCACCATATCATAATAATTATAACATAATATCTGAGCAATTCGAGGGTTCAATGGCAAAACATTATCAAGAATGCGACCTTTAATACATAACCCCCCAGGTGGGCTCTGTACGCTTACCGTGCTTTCAAGAAAAATTGACTTTGACCCAGTTTGACTTGTGCGAGCACCCGTATTATCGACTTGTTACCAAGGCAGCCAGGAAGAAGCTGTGAAGGGAGCGGACCGTGAGTGTATTCTTGTTTGTTTAACCTAGCTTCGTATGTTTTCACCAAGACTTGTGGCTTTACTCAACATTTTGTCGAAGCTGAAATATGTACGGAGGTCACTGTGTCATTCCTTTAGTCTTTACACCAGTAAATGTCGCGGCGAGCGTGTTGTGCAGCTATTTCTTTAATGTTACGTTAGCTAACCAAGTACAACTGACTTTATCGTTGTTGTTGTTGTTCAGATGGGAATAATTAGCTAGTAACTGCAAACACGTTACTGTTGAGCTACCTGTTTGTTGCTGGAGTCGCTCCTCTAAAAATAACGGTCGTGGGATCCTGTTGCTTTTGTAGAGAGCAAGTTAGCGTCGTGGCTGTAACTATACATTGACTAGCTCTTCTGCGTTTGTGATACAGCGCGGAAAAAACACACATTAGGGCAAAGAAATGTCAATCACAGTCATCCCCCACAGCCTAGCTAGATGAAAACTTCTCAGTGGTTGTCACAGTGCATCCTTGTCCTGTCTGTCGTCCACAGGATCAGCTATGGGCGTCCGAAAAGGCTGAGTACTTCTTTACAGCTTAGGCTGCCACCATGGGCACCGCATCCTCTTTGGTCAGCCCAGGAGAGGTGATTGAGGATGGGTATGGGGGTGAAGGTGGGGAAGCCTGTGAGATCCCAGTGGAGGTCAAGCCCAAAGCCCGACTCCTGCGCAGTTCCTTTCGCAGACCACCTCGGGTGATCGGGGCCAGTTTCAAATCCACAGGTTCTGTGGATCTAGAGTATGCTGCGGAGTATGAAAGACTCCGCAAAGAGTATGAAATCTTCCGTGTCAGCAAGAATAACGAGATTTCATCCATGCAAAAGAAGGAGGCCAAGCTGGATGAGGAGAACAAGAGGCTGAGAGCTGAGCTACAGGTAATGAATTAACTGGATGCTACTAAGATTCAGAGACTACCAGCTTATCAGAGCACACACTTATTGGCTAAAACATTTAAAGTTTGTGGATGTTTTAATAGTTCTTATGATGGTGTTCATCATTCTCAATGTGACAACAGGCTCTGCAGAAGACCTACCAGAAGATCCTTAGAGAAAAAGAGAGTGCTCTTGAGGCAAAGTACCAAGCTATGGAGAGGGCTGCCACCTTTGAACATGACAGGGACAAAGTAAAGCGACAGTTTAAGGTAAACCACACCGCATGTGTTACTGTGTAGCATTCTCTCCAGTAATCATGATTGCAGCCCTAACCAATTGGCTGAATGACCTCTGCCAGATTTTCCGGGAGACGAAAGAAAAGGAGATTCAAGATCTCCTCCGGGCCAAGAGGGACTTGGAGGCCAAACTGCAACAGTTGCAGGCTCAGGGCATCCAGGTCTATGACCCAAATGATTCTGACTCAGATGATAATCAAACCACTGTCACTGGTAAGACCTAGAAATCCACAGTGTTGGGACCTTTTCTTTTCTTTGTTTTATTCATCCATCCATCCTTTCAGTATTAATTTGCAATTAGAAATTATTTATTCACTGTATTTCTTTAGCTGCAGGGACACAGTGTGAGTACTGGTCTGGTGGTGTGCTGGGAAGTGAGCCCTCTATGGGTAGCATGATGCAGTTGCAACAGACCTTCCGGGGACCAGAGTTTGCTCACAGTTTGATAGATGTGGAGGGACCCTTTGCAAATGTGAGCAGAGGTAAGTCAACTTAAATAAGTCTGTAGAAAGACGGGAGGCATCGTGACATGAGTTGCAGACAGGGGAGAAGTAGCCAAACATGTTTGCCCCACAGCCATAGTTGCTACTATGACGCTAGAAAAATCATTCTACTTTTATAGAAACTTACCTCTGCATACATTACCTTCTTTTTATAACTTTTAAAATAGATGTATATTATGTTTGTGTACGGATAGCTTTTGAAGTATGCATTCGCTTATCTCTTCTTGTGTTTGTCTCTCAACTTTTCTCAGATGACTGGGATGCTGCAGTGGCCAGCCTGCTTCAGGTCTCCCCTCATGTGCCCCAGGCTTTATGGAGTAACACAGTGCGTTGCTACCTAATCTTTACCCAGGAGACCAAAGCTGAGCTTGATATCTTTATTAAGGTTGGTTAGATGGGAACTGAAAGACAACAAACTGTAAATATTCTGTTTTCATGGGATGTTGTGGCACTATTATGTTTTTCATCTTTATGAGGTGGTTTCCTGGACATGGCCTTAACTAACACAGGGGTAGGACTTAAGCTAGAATAGTTTAACTTGTGTTAACAAGTGACTTCATTGATCAAAATTACTGAAGTGCTTGCTCTTGTCAAGATGTACTTGTCTGGCTGAAATATCACTAAATAGACAAAATAATCAATGTGTCTCTATTGATAGGCAGTATTAATCTGAAGTTAAACATGCTCAGAGAGGTTTAATTTAATACTGCATTTAGTCTTAAATTACATTTAATCTATCTTCAGAAAATGAGTTTGTTCATTTCAAGACTAGTCTGAATATCAGAGTCTGACAAAACTTTTGTGAGGTAACCTACTTTAAAATACTGCTTTTGTAGAGAACTGCCATTAATCCTTGTGTGAGAAATCTTTGCTTCTTGTTTTCAATACAGAAACACTCTCCTGTGTTACGGAGAATGTGTGAGGGTCTAGGCCATTTCTACCTGAATGTCTGCTTCCCAGAGGAGAATGCTGCCTCATACGCTGTGGAGCGCAAACAGGAGATTGAAAGGAGCTCTGTGTGTGTGCTTCTTCTTAAATCTACTGTCACTAGGTACAGTAAGTCTATACATATCCTCACGAGGATACCCCCATGTAGTTAAGATTGTACATTAATTATATTGTTTATTTCTAAATAAAAGAAAATGTATTTTTCTTCTGATATTCATGCATGTGTGTAGCACTGTGGTGGAGGATTGTGAGGAGGCTTTTGTGAAGAATCCAGATGGCCATCCACTGGTGCTCTATCTCAGGACTGAAGAAGATCACAATTTGACTGGACCCACCAGGCAACTGCTAGAAAGGATCAACGCTGCAGACAAGGCTGCTAAAGTCAAGGTTTGTGTGTCCCGTATTTTAAATGAACAAGGCAACAACAGCATGCAGGGGAGAAGGAGAGATTTCACACCAGGGTTAGATAAAAGCTTATATTTATATACCACGTTGCTCACCATCATAGCTTGTCCTTTCAAAATGCTATATAAATGGGTATGACATTTAAAGTCTTAGAATATGTATGTGTATTTTGATAAATAGCCTTTATTATCCAGAGTAGTTTCTGAGTTTCTCACAATCCCACACAGTACCTGTACAGTAGAACCACACTGTTATCTGTAGGAAAAAAGCAGAAGTTGTATGTTTATTGCCTTTAAAGTGGACATTTTGTATTTTCCTGGTTGCCAGATGCCACTCAGTGCTTGTGCTGACATGTTTTGAACATTAACCCAGGTGGTGGATCATAATGGTTCTGCAGAGGAGGGGGCTGATCTGATTTATGCTCAACTAGAGAAAGTCATCAAACAGGTACAGACTGTCCCTCAGCAGTATCAGTCTTTTCATCAATTGTTTGTACAGTGAGTTATGTTCATCTGTCCCTGACAGCTTTTAAACTTCCACTTTCTACCCTCACCATGTAGGAGTTGCTGGGTCTTGAAGCAGCAGATGTTGACTCTAAAGACTCTGGGATAGAGGAGGGACGTGAGGAAGACTCGGGAGATGTGCTGTGGGACCTGCACGATGAGCAGGAACAGATTGAGTCCTACCAGCAGGCCTGTAGCAGCACCACCTCCCAGTTAGGCTTCCAGAAGGCAGGGCTTTTTTAGCTCATCTTATTCTTAATCTGGTCATTTAATTTAATAATTTGTTTAATTCCTCTAAGTCTGTGTTGTATCTGATGTCCTCTTCAGTATATAGATCGTTTGAATGACATGATAGCTGCTCCCCCTCCCACCCCTCCTCTGCTGGTATCTGGTGGTCCAGGCTCAGGGAAGTCTCTCCTGCTCTCCAAATGGTGAGAACTGATTAAGTGTAATATGTCCCCCGACTGGTGGACTCTTCTTAACTCAAACTATT
>NTHP01000202.1:787079-801544 GCA_003416845.1 Oplegnathus fasciatus | reverse complement strand
GAATTGCACAATGACAAAACAAGTACAACATCATGTTTATCTTTCAGTATCTCCCTAAGAACTTCATAAGACCCGCTCTCTTAAAGTTGCATCCTTTGAAAAAATGCATCTTGTTTTTATATTGTGCTGTCAGTCATAATCTAAGTGGAGGTGTCAGTTCTTTTTAATGGAGCGATGTGTCATCATGGAACAGGACATTTTGTATGGTTTGTTTACTTTGCTAATTGTTCTTTAATCCTTTTCAGGATCGAGCAGCAGCAGAAGCAGTCCCCCAACACCTTGTTCCTTTATCATTTTGTTGGCCGCCCACTTTCCACAAGCTCAGAGCCAGTTCTCATTATCAAACGCCTCACAGTCAAAGTAAGGGGTCTCTCTAATTGGCTCTTCCATAGGCTTACTTCCAGTGAAGACACTCAGTCTTACTGAATAACTGTGGGAATGTGTTTTCTGACATAGCTGCTGCAGCACTTCTGGTCCATTTCTGGCTTGTCCATGGAGCCCAGTAAGATCTTGGAGGAGTTTCCCCGCTGGCTTGAAAGACTATCAGCCCGCCATCAAGGAAACATCATCATCATCATCGACTCCATTGACCAAATACAGGTACACCTCCCCTCTGTTTTAACCCCAATTAGACGTATACTGTACATGTTTTGTCCCAGTCGCCATTAGAATAATAATCTCTACAGTTTTTCTCTATTTTTGCCAGAATAACTCCTCTAACTGTACAGTTTTTCTCCCTTTTTCCAGCAAGCAGAAAGGCACATGAAGTGGCTAATTGACCCTCTCCCTGTCAATGTCAGAGTGGTGGTGTCTGTCAATGTAGAGACGTGTCCTCAAGCTTGGAGGTGAGACACACTGCTTAAATTCTCAATGTCCCAGGCAATTTACTGGATATGTGTTGTATTGGTTCAAAATGCCATTTATATATTTGCCATACAGTGGTATATATTTCTAAAGTGCTGCTCCTGTAGTATTGCCATTTGTAGTTCAGTGACCGTGTCTGTTTAGGTTGTGGCCCACACTGCACTTAGACCCACTGAGTCCCAGAGAGGTCAGGAGCGTTGTTAATGCAGAGTGCCAGAGCATGGATCTCAAATTCACCAAGGACCAGGTCAGTTACCATCCCGCCATCTCCCCTTTTTAAAAACTCTGGAGAGATTCGAAATTGTGAAAAGACATTTGGAGTCGTCAGCAGAGGTATGTTTTTTGTGAGAAAAACTTGAATGTTGTATCTTTGTTCCAGGAGAAGAAGCTAGAAAGGCACTGTCGCTCTGCATCTACCTGCAATGCATTGTATGTCACACTACTGGCAAGGATGATCATCAGGTGAGACACCTCTGGTTTCACAACTCTAAATGTATTGACTGTTACAGAAAAAAATCTCTTTTCTCTCAGATACAAAATTAATTTTTGTATCTCAAAAAAAGCATTTTCTGAAACCTGTTTGACCTTTTGAAATTTGATTATAGGTATATCAGCTTTTTTATTGTCCTTTTTAAAGCAACAATAGTGCTTAAAAACGTATCTGAGTTAAAAATGGTCTACCCCTCTTAAGATGATGTTGATGTCTCTGCATGTGTGGCTACATGTGTTATAAATTTTGTTGACCGGATTGTATGTTGTGTTTTGTCACTGCCCAGCAGTATATCATGTTGGTCACTGGAGAAGAGCCTGGAGCAGTGTCTACAGTGTCAGGACACCATGTCACTCTACCGCCAGGCACTCAAGATGACGCTAAATTCCCTCAACACAGACAGAGAGCAACACATTATGAGAGAGGTGACCCATGTCCAGACAAAATACAGACAACAGTTACTTCTCTCCGCTAACCTACTGCAAACCTACTTTTAGCATTTTCACCATGTTATATTGTGTTCTCATGATAGAGTTCGCATTCTCTTTTGATTAGTTAGAAATATCACTTCAGATTTTTTTTGCAGTATGTCTGTCTGGTTTAATTTGGCCTCACGGGGTCTCACATAAACACTCTGGATTTACGCTGTCCTTAGTGTGAATTTATTTCTCTATGTGGCAGTAGGAATATGTGCTTGTTTTTGTCTCTTTTTAGATATTGTGCCTTGTATGTGCCAGCCATAATGGAGTGAGTGAATCAGAGGTACTAGACCTTTTCCCAGAACTGGAGTTGCCTGTCCTGTCCTCTCTGCTTTACCGTCTGAACAGACTCTGCATTGTAACCCTCCGTTGTGGGCTCATCAGGTTTCAACACCTGCAGGTAATCGGGCTTTGGCCAGTGGAATAGTATACAGCATAAAGTCATTAAAAAAACAAAATGCATAACAAAATTATGATATTCATGGGACAGAAAATGTATAAATAGACAATTTTTACATTTTTGTCGATATGGGTGTTTGTGTTTCAGGCTTGGGAAGCTGTGAGGTTGGAGTTCCTGGGTGGAGGAAGCAGCTCTGCTGCTTACAGAGAGAAACTCATACATTACTTCAGTCAGCAACTGAGGTGCTTAAGAGTAGTCATCTTCTCCTCATACAACACAACTCCCATTCTTCTGCCAGTACAACTCATGTCATTATGTTATGTGTGTGTGTGTAGCCAGGACCGTGTGACCTGGCGTGTGGCAGATGAGCTGCCCTGGCTGCTGCAACAGCAGGAGGACAGGACTAAACTACAGCTTAGCCTCCTGAACCTGTTTGTCTCCCAAAACCTCTACAAGAGGTACAAAACAAGCATACACACAAGCTGATTTTACAAAGCCTGCCACATTTATTTAGGTGTAGTCTTACAGGGGTATGTTGTTTTCTTTTTCTAGGGGTCATTTCTCTGAGCTGCTAGCCTATTGGCAATATGTGGGCAAAGACAAAAGCTCCATGGCAACTGAGTACTTTGACTCCCTGAAACACTATGAGAAGAGCTGTGAGAGTGAAGACAGCATGACCAAGCTGGCAAACCTGTATGAGACCTTGGGACGTTTCCTCAAAGACCTGGGCCTCCCTAGCCAGGTAATATACATGGTTGCAATATTTTAAAGATTATTAACTTTGAAATAACTAAAAGACATGAGTGTCCTTATTTAGCCTTATTTTCTGCAAGGAAAGTGCACATATTTACAATTGCACATGTATCTGATTCTGTTTGTCTAGGCTGTAGCTCCTTTACAAAGGTCCCTTGAGATTAGGGAGACAGCCTTGGACCCGGACCATCCTAGCGTAGCCCGCTCCCTGCACCAGCTCGCCGGGGTTTATGTGCAGTGGAAGAAGTACGGCAACGCTGAGCAGCTGTACAAGCAGGCCCTGGAGATAAGTGAGAATGCCTACGGAGCTGAGCATGCCAGCGTGGCACGAGAGCTGGAGTCACTCGCCATGCTCTATCAGAAACAAAACAAGTAAGTGATTCTCTCTTTGTGTGGAAATGCATGATGTTATTTATAATTGCTGTTCATGTAGTATAGTTTATTTGTTGTTCCTGCCACGCAATGTGTTTGCAAAGAGGCATCACACCTGTGTTGATGATCTTATGATCTTATTATAAGTTAAGAGTAACTTAAAACACTCAGTGACACTCTGTCAATGCAGGATTCCATTTAAAACACGTTTAATGGCTTACACCTGGCATTTTTACAATCAGGTATGAGCAAGCAGAGAAACTCAGGAAGATGTCAGTGAAGATCCGTCAGAAGACTGCTCGCCAGAAAGGTCATATGGTAAGCACGTTTCACAGATACCCACACACTTAGTCATACTCACATAATCAGTAATATTGTACATGCCTTTTGTCTGCTCCTCCCTCCAGTACGGCTTCACTTTATTGAGGCGCAGAGCCCTACAGCTGGAAGAGCTGACCATGGGAAAAGACTCTGCAGACTGTGCCAAGACACTTAATGAACTGGGTGTCCTGTACTACCTCCAAAACAACCTGGAGTAAGGCACATGTGTTACAGCTGGCATGCACACAGACAAAAACATGTAACCCTCTCTGCATTATGGAACATATCTAAAATCCCTCTCTTCGCCCTAACCAGTGCTGCCAAGATATTCTTGACCCGCTCTCTGGAGATGCGTCAACGTGTCCTCGGTCCTGATCACCCAGACTGTGCTCAGTCCCTCAACAATCTGGCTGCACTGCACACAGAGAGGAGAGAGTATGAGACGGCTGAGGACATGTATGAGAGGGCGCTAGACATCCGCAAGAAGGCCTTGTCCCCGGACCACCCCTCGCTGGCATACACACTCAAACACCTGGCCATGCTCTATAAACGCAGAGTGAGACACGTGTGCCTGTTGGCACTGAAACATTAATATTCTCTCTGTTGAACAGCTCGTTCTGTGTTTGTTGTTGGCTGAGAATCTGATTTGAAGACGTGTGTTGTACAGGGGAAGCTGGAAAAGGCGGTGCCACTGTATGAGCTGTCTCTGGAAATCAGGGAAAAAAGTTTTGGGCCCAAACACCCCAGTGTGGCCACAGCACTGGTCAACCTGGCTGTAATCTACTGCCAACTAGTGAGAATGTTCATCATGCTTTATTCACTCTGTACCACATATTCCCAACTTGCATATTTCTTCAGAACTATTCGTGCGTATTTGTTTTTTATTTTAATGAGTGTTACGTTAATGCATGAATAATGTTACATTTTTGTTTTTGGCAGAAAAAGCACAGTGATGCCTTGCCTCTTTATGAACGGGCGCTGAAAGTGTATGAGGATAGTTTGGGGCGCTCACACCCACGGGTTGGAGAGACCCTAAAAAACCTGGCCGTGCTAAGGTACAGTAGTCAAGGTTACATTCAGCGAATCAGAAGTTTAACCATGAATGTTGTATTACAGTTCTTTTATCCATGTTTTATTCCTTTTGTAAATAGCTACGAAGAGGGTGACTTCGAGAAGGCCGCAGAGCTTTACAAACGTGCAATGGAGATAAAGGAGGCAGAGCCATCGTTGGTGTGTGGGAACGCCCCGTCACGCCACTCCTCCAGCGGGGACACATTCAGTCTGAGGGGACCTGCTCCCCTCCCACATGCCCTGAGGTGACTCTGTTCAGCCACTTAGTGCCACAGAACAATAAAGGCTGTTTTGACAGCTCTAACTACCGTAGAATAACAAAAACACCAGACCCTATGGTTTCATCAAAAAGGGAACCATCCCGGTCATCACACTGTGATTGTTGTCTAGATGGAGGTTTTTGAGTTTGGTCAAATATGCTGTACCTGCCAGTATGATTATGAAGTCTGCCGTATTAGTCTGTGAAACCTGTGTTTTTGCCAAAAGTATTTATTAATATTTCTAACATAATCATGTGTGTAAGGAACTTTAAATCAGTCCTTTTTAAGGGCCTGGAACTCAGGTTTACACTTATGTTAATTCAGACTCAAACACTTTGTTCCTATTTACTTGCATCAAAGTGTATATCATCAAAACAGCAGCACAGATTCATTTGCTGGCATGGAATGGCATGAGGGTTTGGCATAACCTAACCCATAAAATATGGTTCATGACCAGACACGTTCAGTGCTTTCTAATGTACAGTAGATATTACTCTATGCACTTTTTCAAAACTTTCCTTTTTTTGTGATTTAGGGATACAGGTTTGATTTCAAATGAATAACTCTAAGAATCCAGTAGAAACTATGAACTATCAAACATTTCCATAACTCAGTCTGATCATGCTGTTATCTCAAAACTGTTCAGACCTCAAACAGATCTGTTGCCAAGTCTACATTCCTGATGTTCTGGATGAAGGATTTTAGAGAGCTACCGTCTCTAAAATCAAATATGCATATTGTGAAAAATTGGTACATTTATATGCGTTAAGATACCATTTATGTTTACATTACATAATGTTTACCTACCAGTATTAAGTGTGTAATCCAAAAAGAGAACATTTAGAACCCAAGATAAGTGTCCAAAAACAAGCCCAGACCATGTCTGAGGAAACATCACCTCTGGTACTGATTTCATGCTGTGTTTATGCAGAATTAAATGTTTATTTATTCATTCACAAAAAGGATTTTTTGAGGGATTTGCCAAAACCACAATGGTGCCACATGAGTGTCCAGGTTAAAGTACAATAAAGTAATGATTTATTGTCTGACTTAATGTACATGAATCCAAAAAGGACACATTGTACCAAAACCTATTGTCTCATTGCCAAATATAGTACATACAATGTATCTTAAGTGTTTTTATATATTCATGTATTCATGTAAAATCTGTAAAAGCTGTACAGGACATCAACAAAAATCACATCCAATATATATCGAGAAGATTGTATTCCATCTAATAAATACTTTATTGAGACAACTTAAACATTGTTCATCATTACTGTTGCAGCAGATGTTTTCTTAAAGCTGAGTGAATGACAGAGCACATACATTAAAGGTACGGACACTCATTCACTAGTCAAAACCGTAGAAAATGCACATTTTGATACATGTTAATGCACTAACCGTGATATTATTCTGGGTTTATAGACTTTTCATAGAGACTGTACCAATTCCAAGTGCTAAACACCTTTCCAGTATGTCAGCAAATTACACATTTGACTTTTGTGTGCTGTACTTCTGTGCAGCACTTTTCATGCATTTCTCTTCTATAGCTGTTAGAAGAATTCATTCTGTAATTGTTTATTTGACATTAATTGGCTTTTTCTTAAGGATGCTTGTTATTAAAGAAAGCAGTGGAATAGACACGTGAGAAAAGGCAAGTCTTTTCTGACTAGAAGATGATCTTCAGATTGCTGCCTACAACTTCCTCATCTGAGCCATCAACTCTTCTAGGCTCTGTTCAGTCTCCTCCACTGTGTCCCCACTTGGTGTATCCTGGTTCAAACATGAGAAAACAAAGTATTATGACAATTTAGTTGAAAAGGCCCCTTAGTTTTTCATGCTTTTGCCAATTATCTACAAGTCCATATACTACCTCATGTTACTGCTGACCCCTTTCCACAGCATCATGGTTTTTAGATTGATTTCCTACCTTCCAGCTAGGCAGTAGTTTTAATTTTATATCAGAAAGGAACAAATATAAAATTGGAGACTAGAAACTTGCCTGGGGTCATCTGTAACAGTGAATATTTCATTGACTTTATTACTACAATTTAAAAACTTTGGATGCTTCAGAAAAAGGTCAGCAACAATCTCACGTATACATATTTTAAGTTATTGAACTCAAAAACTACCAGTTAAGCTTCAAAGCTGTGTCGTGTTACAGAATACTAACCTCAGCTGGAATGGTGTAAGCCACAGTTATGCCCTCTGGGAGGTCAGGCACAGTGCCTGATGCAGCCTGTAACTCTGCGTCAGTCACCTCTGATACTAGTTCAATACCTGCACAGCACAAACGTGTGTGTTAATACACATGAGGAGATATAATATGTTGTGTAACGACAAATCCAGGCAAACTGTTGCAGATCTGACACAGCTAGCTGGAATAGTTGTTTGTCACTCACCCCACTCATTGTCCTCGTGTACGACTTCCTCCTCTTCCTGTACAACTTCAACCTTTGGCCGCTCTGCCTCTTTCTTCTGAGGGACAAAATTCGCACAGATAGACACCGTTAGCTTTCCCAACTGGTACAGCGCCATGCAATGAACAGTTGGTCGGTTCTTCATCCTAATACTTAAACAGACTAAAACAGACAGCAAGCACTCGCCTTGTACTCCTCCTGTTGTGTCCTGCAGTAGCGGTCATTACACTGGGGGTTGGCTTTCATGGCCATGGTGGGGAAGAAGTCCTGCATGGCGTTGTAGCCAAGATAATAACTGACAGTGCCGAACTTTAACAAATACCTGAAAGACAAAAAATGTATTATATATTATATGTAGAACTTCACACCTTTAAGTTTCCCACTGGCCTTAAATAATGATCTCTTACTTGAGGACATTTTGCACCAGGAGGCCTGCGACCACGCCCATTGTTGTTGGTAAGCTGGCAGCACACACACCCTCTCTTTTCAGGGTCTTCTCATCGATGTTAGCTGCCACCACCAGAGGAGGAGCACACTAACAAAGGATATGAAACTGTTATTACAATGTAAGTACCACATTTTTTTTTCTCAGGGCAATGTTGCTCAAGTATTGTGGGGGGTGAACATCTTTTCAGTGTAAAGAAAAGTACAACAATATTAAAAAGATTGTATGTGTGCGGACATACAGCAAAGCACGCCGTCTCTCCAGGAATGATGAGCTGGATGTGTCCTGATACAGCGTTCTCACTTACACCAGACTCCATCCAGATCTGACCCAGTTCATTACAGGCCTGAGACAAACATGGCAAAATGAATACAATCTGCAAGATTAACATGTACAAAGCACAGCGTATAACTGCTCTGTTTTTATGACAGTGATGCACTTACTGTATTGATGGCCATTCTGGCCTCAAAGTTGTCCACACAGCTCAGGATCAAATCCACCGGCCTCCCTTCTTCCAGCCCACCATGACTGAAAAGACCGAATAATTTGTTGAGACCACTGAGGAGAGAGAATAGTGAAACTAGAAACCGAAGAGTAGGAATGCCCACCTGATGCGCTCCATAAAATGTGTGAAATTTTCCATTGTTGTGATATTGTAGTTGTGGGTTTCAAACAACACATCTGGGTTGATGGTCCTGTTGAGTAAATTGAGAAACATGTAAGCAAAAATAAGCCAAATGTCTCCATTTTTGGAAAAAATGGATTACTATAAACAACAGTGTACCTGAGTGTGTGTTCCGCTGCTTCCACTTTACTGAGGCCTGCCTGGTGAGGCTGGAAGAACAGCCTGTTCATATTGGCCAGCTCTACTTTATCATAGTCAAAGAGGAGCAACTGTGATGGCGCAAGCACAGACGAGATTGGGGTAAGCACAGGCAGACAGTCTACTGAACAACATGAACAGGTATAAGGCGGTGTAGAAGAAATAATAAAAAAAGTTTGCATTACCTTACCAATGCCACATCTAGTGAGCATTTCAGCTGTCACACTGCCAACTCCCCCAACACCAACCACGGCGACTGTGAATGTCCGGATTTTCTGTCAACAAAATTTGAAGATGATTATTCATCCTTCTCAATGCTAAAACAATTATTTAACCATCCTTTCATTAAAGGACCACTGATCTGATATCAGCTATAAAATCATCAATATGTACATTAGGGCTAAACGATATGCGATTATTTTCACAGATATTGCGATATGAGTCACGATTTTAGTGGGAATTTTTTTATTTCATTTTCACTAAAAAAAAAAATATTAAAATGATGATGATGTGATGTTTGCTGGGGTCTGTACCAAACAAGCATATTCCCTTACATCTGGAGAATATGATTTGAAGGCCGGGGCATCTCTGTAACACCACAATGCTTCATTTATAATGGTATGTTGTGACACATTTTACCTTTATCAAAAAAATTGCAGCTCTTGCAGTTGGGATATTGCACTTGGCCATATTGCAATTTCGATAATATTTCGATTAACTGTTCAGCCTTAATGTACATATTATATATATTGGTAAAAATCTATTTTTCTGTGCTGCCATTTGACCATCTGTGGAATTCACCCTTTTTATTTTATGAAGAATTAAGGCAGTTAATATTTTCAAATTAAGAGCCCAAAAGCCACATGGTCTTTCAAAATAATAAACATCCTTAAGAATAGCCATGTGACAACAACTTAACACCTGTATTTGAAGGTATTAAAATGCATATTAGTATTAATATTAACTGTCATGGGTGGAAAAATATTGGAAATTGGTGCAGGCTTCAAGAACAATATCAGGTCTCCCATACCTTCAGTATTTCCTTATTATAATATTATAATCATTTCTTTTAGGGATAGAGCAGCAGCCTTAAACTCAAGTAATGCACAACACTTAAATATCATACCTCATAATCATCCACGATGCCCATTCTCTTTAAAGCCATGAGCCGACTGCAAGGAAAACACAGCTGAGATTAGGTTGTGGTCTATGAAGTACCACCATATGGGATGAGTGACTCACAAGGCGTAGCCTCTGAGCAGTCCTGACAAAATCTGTCAAAAGCCAAAATAATACATGTAAAATGTCACCTGTATGGGTTGGAATCCACAACTTCGGCGCTCATTTTGTCAATCTTCGGTCTGTGAAGTTCCTGGCTTTGAGCATCGTCCACGGCACACTGCCTCTGCTTACACTTTATCAATTCATTTTCCAACTCTCTCACCCGCAGCTTCAGCTCCTCTACCGTCGCCATTAGGAAAACAAATGCCGCGAAACAACGTGAACGAAATGTTATAATGTTATGAATAAAAACGCAAATGAACTGTCTGGCCGGCTAAATCCGTACAGAAAGTACACGTATCCACAACTAAAATCAGCTGTCTGAATGTGTGTTCCCGTCAACAACGTCCGTGCAGAAAACGAGTACAAATGCCTCAAAGTGTTCCTACTTTATTAGTGGATTATTTCAACAGTCTTTCGAGGATTTGAGCTGCCTGTTGAATTATTATTAATTATTTCTGTCCATTAGGTTTTAAAGCGGTTGAATTTCTGTAATATATTAAGATAAATATATTGACTTTCGTGAGGATATTACGTCGGTGTGTGCCGTCGTAAACGGTCCGAGCACTGCGAAAGTTAGTTAGCTTAACAATGCACCTGGAAATTATTAACCCATTCGTTAACTGAGACATGGACGAGCTGACAACTCCTGTACGACAGCAACATAAATTCAGTGTTGGCAGACTTCAGAGATATCTGTCTGTCAAGTCATGGGTGTCAAATAATGACACACTCACTGTCAGACAGTACAGGTAAGAGAGACCGAGCTGGTTTGTTTCACAATATCTCAGCGACGTTACACTAGCAGAAAGCTAATGTTGTGCAAATCATGTGTAGCTAACTGATAACACGCTAACAGCTTCCTGTTGTTTTTTCAGTGCTGGTCAGTCAAACCCAACTTTCCTAATCCAAACGCCCTCAAACAGCTATGTTCTCAGGAAGAAACCCCCAGGTCAGCTGCTGCCAGGGGCTCACAAGGTAAGTTAAGGGTTGACAAATTAATAATTTAATAACTAGAATTTGTTCGCAGCACTGTCTTGTGTAGCCATGTCACTTCTCCAGCAGGGGGAGGAATTTGGTTTGGTGGACTGAGGCGTTCACAAGTTAAAGGGACAGTCACAAATAAATCCATGTGTTTGTCTGAAAGCCACATTTGACAGAAATGCATGAAAATATTGAAGAAATGCTCACTGCCTGTACATTGCAAAACTTCAACAAAAAAAGACATTTTCTAATAATTTCCTTGAACGTTTCCTGGAAAGAATTACAGTATGTGATGTGGTACTAATTATAGGGAAAATAAAGACAGTTCTAAGACAATTATTTGAGTTTAGGTATCGTTTTGTTGAGTTTATAAGCTGTTGTTAATTTCCAGAGGAATTTCCTTTAAAGAACTGCTAAAATGCTAATGACTGGTAAAACTTACAGGGATCCATTCAAACCCAAGAAAATAGCATTATTTATTGAAAACGTTATTCCCCATTAATACTGAGTCACAAACTTCTCATTTTGCATGTTCAGCTGACCTGTTGTGCAATGACCCAAACACTCTTTAGGTTAAGCTCGCAATTATTCGGAATTAATGAATTGCATGTGTCTGTATTTCTGTTATGATTAATACAAAATGACATAGTCTTTTCCAAGGAGCTTCCTATTGATTTACAGTTACATATCAGTATCTGTGTAGGAAATTATTAGGGAACTATGGGACCAGTGAAAAAAAGTGTGAGTATAGAAAGGTGGATCTTTGCGACTTTGTTTGCAGGTGGACAGGGAGTATCGGGTGCAGAGGGCCCTGTTCTCTGCTGGCTTCCCTGTACCTCAGCCTCTCTTGCACTGCACTGATGCTGAAGTCATTGGAACAGAGTTCTACTTGATGGAGCATGTGAAGGTAAGTTTTGTGCTGCCAAGGCCAAGATTTGCATGAGTATGAAGTCCCTGCTTCTGATATATTTATTGCTGTTTTGCTTGACCTTTGCTCTATATTCTAATAATAAAAGATGAAATTTGGACTCACCTGTGTTTGCTTGCTGACACACGCTGACTTGACATACCCAATTGATGCCCAGGCTTCTAAATATGTGCTATCATAAGATGAAAAGATACATATTGTGAAAAGATACTCTTGCTTTTCCCTTGCTATTGAGCAGGGGCGTATATTCAGGGATCTTCGTCACCCTGGAGTGAGTGCAGCAGAGAAAACAGCTCTATATGTGGCTGCAATGGAAGTGTTGGCAAAGCTACACTCACTGGACCTGGCATCACTGAACCTAGAAGGGTATGGAAAAGGATCAGGCTACTGCAAGAGACAAGTGAGATAACACATTGTACTCGATAAATCAAAATAACTTTACACATCCTCTCTGGAAAAAAGGACTTAAGAGTTGTGACATTCAAAAGTGGCTTCCCATCTCTGAAGGTGTCCACCTGGACGCAGCAGTACACCGCAGCAGCCCACAGAGATATTCCAGCCATGAATGAGATGTCTGATTGGTTGATGAATAATCTGCCAGCCAATGATAACGAGGTCACGCTTGTCCATGGAGATTTCCGATTGGACAATTTGATATTCCATCCAACAGAGGTACAACTTCTCAAACAATCATTCTTACAAATCCGCTTCATGTGACTGTAATGCTTTACAAAGTGTGTTTGATGTCATTAGGCACGTGTGATGGCAGTGTTGGACTGGGAGCTGTCTACCACTGGTCAGCCCTTGGCAGACTTGGCCTACTTCCTCATGCCTCACTACTTTCCTACAAGCCTTAACATCATCAGCACAATGTGCAGCTTAAAAGGAATAGAAGGTAATGAAAACAAACAAATAACAACCCTGAACAGTATAATGAGTATACAAAATGGCTCAAATAGATGGACATACTGTGTTCTCACATGTCTGTGTAAACAAACCTGTGTAGACACGGTATCTGTTCCATTAACTGTTCTGCCTTTTCTGTCTCCTTGTATCTCCAACCAATGAGCAGGTATCCCAACTGTGGGTGACCTGATTTCGATTTACTGCCGGTGCCGAGGGATCCCATCTGCTTTGCCACAGTTGAATTTCTACCTGGCCCTGTCTGTCTTCAAAATGGCAGGAATTGCCCAGGTTTGTACCTATGTATACACAAAATTCACCTGCAATATTATTCCTATTTGCCTTTTATTTATTTATATATATATATATATATATATATATATATAGATATATATATATATATAGATATATAGATATATATATAAACACACAGCACATACATACATACATACATTGCAGTTTGCGAAGTGCACAGAACAATATGGTTTTGAAAGTCTAACTGTAGTATTACATTGTTGGGATACTTAAAATGTCTAATAATGGAAACGTATTGTCTTCTTAACTACAGAGTGGGCCTGGGTAGATTTTGATCTCATATTTATCACGCTTCCATTTTTGTCTATCAGGGGATCTATGCACGCCACCTACTGGGTAATGCCAGTGCTCCCATTGCAGGTCAGTTCAGCCAGTGTGTGGAGCCCTTGGCTAAGGTTGCTTTGCAGCTTGCACAGAGGTTGGTTGCAGTTATGGCTACTAGCGTTGCATATGAAAATGTCTGTGGATGTTTTAACATGGGCTGTTGATCAATATAGTGACTCAACAATTACTTTTAAAAGATGTTTGCGTTGGATCTGTGCTGTAAATGACTCATATCTACTTAGCTGGTGTAATTTTATCTGTAAGTTGTCACAGACACCCACTGAGGTCGAGAGAAATTGATGAAAGTCATAGACTGTTTATTAGGTATTCATTTTAGTACTCATTAATGTGCTAATATAAGCTTTAATAGAGATATAATCGGCATTAGACAGTCCAAACATTCTGTTATCAATAGAATATTGTCTAAATTCAGTGTGATTGTAGGCCAGAAACCGATTGATTCCACCTGCTGACTAAACTTAATCCAGCAACATTTGGAATTTGGCAGCCAGCTGCTGCTCCCAATATTCCCTGTTGACTTTCAGACGTGTGAGATGTGTTTCCTGCCAGGTCTCTCACAGGTCCTACAGAAGGCGGTCTGTTCCTCCAGACAGCTAAAGGTCAGGCTGTTCTCCAGCAGGTCAAAGACTTCATGAGACAATACGTGCTTCCTGCTCAGCAGGTCAGTGACAAGAGCTGCCAAGAACAGAAGAGAGATTTGTTTTCCCAGATGGACTTTTAACTTGCGCATGAAAGGATTTGACAGAGCACACCAGTTCATTCACGCAATCAGGACTCATTCATTCGAGCGAGAGAACAAGGAGTCCATTGATTACATGAATTGTATTGCACGCAGAATCGTCACCATTGGCTGGGCGTCATATCGCTCTTTTTGCAGTGCAGCAGTGTGATGCGAAGAGATGGCATTGCAAATCTTGTCTTCTGTTACTCCTGTAGAAATACCTGCAGAAATAGCTACATTAGCGCACTGTAAAGTAGGAGAAATATTTCTAAATTCTTTTTTTTTTT
>NTHP01000202.1:763257-787014 GCA_003416845.1 Oplegnathus fasciatus | reverse complement strand
TTTTACCTTTATTTAATTTATTAGCCACATTTCTTTTTTAAACAGAGATCTGTCCAAGTTACCACTATCAATACAACATACAGTATACAATCAAACAACAACAGTGCAGTAAATCAAAACACATTGAAAAGTTAAAGAACAAAAGAAAAATGTCAGTATAAAAACTCCAAGAGGTGTAACTACAGTATCTATCGGCAGGTTCAAGGGCCACGTTTATTTAAACCTTGTCTAAACAGTGCACCTCGCTTCTGAGTCAGACACACACTGCAGTCCATCATTAAGAGTTTAAATTCAACAAAAAATACAGTTATTTGTGCCTGTGCTTGTCTTCACTAGCGTCTACTTTGAAATAAGCATTCATTTTGCACATGCATATACACTCTGTATAATAACGTGTATCTGTGTGTCTAGGTGAAAGCCAGGGAGGCAGGGCTGTGGAACCTGTTCCTGCCTGCAGTCAGTGGTCTCAGTCAGTTGGACTATGCCTACATTGCAGAGGAAACTGGACACTGCCTCTTTGCCCCTGAGGTCTTCAACTGCCAGGCTCCTGGTAAAACATCCTACATAGTGTCACAATATTATGGGTCCCTTTTGTCAGTCACATGACTATACTTGGAACTTGACCTTGCACTTTGTACGTTCAACATAGACTGTATTTTCTCATGTTCTTAATAACATCCTGCGTAGTCAGGTAAAATCCTCTCCAAATGTCAGCTTTTTCTTGCATTTTTGAGTTTATTCACTGGGTTTAAAACATATAAATCACCCAAATTGGCCCCTTTAAGGTATTTGTTCATCAGACGAGGTAAAACAGTATGATTAAAATACATATTATTTTCCAAATTTGGCTTTTCATACAGTGCGTGGTATGATGTTTCTCCACAGACACTGGAAATATGGAGGTGCTCCACATGTTTGGCAGTGAGGACCAGAAGAGGCAATGGCTGGAGCCTCTGCTCAGAGGAGAGATCCGCTCCTGCTTTTGTATGACAGGTATTTCCATGACCATGTCCTCCTGTACCACTTTCAAATCAGTTTCAAATATGCGCTTGATGTTGCGGGTCACTGCGCTTAACAAAAGGCTGAACAAAGAAAACATACCATATTCTCTGGAGATATGAGTGATGAAAGTGTACAGGATGTAATTTAAGAGGTGAAATAATAATAATAATAAAAATGTGTGTTGACTTGAAGGAGCATCTTGGAACACTTACTGTTACTTCTGCTCAGTTACAAGGTACTGCTAAAGTTCAGTCTTTGAAATATTTGTTGTGGTTTTCTGCCAAACATTCCAGTGATGGTTTTAAATGAGCCAGGTTACACACGGCACGACTGGTACCGACTCTGTAAAAGGCTTGTTTGGAAATTCTACATGCCAACAGCAAACACTAGATCTCTATGAGTAATTTCTCCCTGTTTTCTCCCCTTTGCTTTCCACACTGCCTGGAAACAGTGGCATGCTGTTGCCAGAGGTAATTACAGTTGGTGTGAGCCTCCCCATGGTTTTTTGTAAACACAGATGGTGATTAGTAATGTTTTGGGGATGGTTTTTGTCACTAGCTTGGTCGATTTATTACACTGGATGACGAGGAACAGTAACCTCCATCTTGTGCTCATAAACAAATGGTACCTCTGACTTTGTTAAGAGTCATGTTTTACTGTATACAGTTTCAGTATGAAACTGGTGTGAGTGCACTCCATTTATTTTAACCACTCTGCCTGTGGTTTGAGCTGGAATTTTGGAAAAGATGGAACACAAAGCGCAGGGAGGGGACCGGAGATGTAAAACTTGTTAGAGTCTAAGTCTCATTGCTTATTATCTTTTATTTGGTGTAAAATTCGTATGTTGTGAGTTTTAAGCTAATTTTTGGTCCCTTTCCCAGAGCCTGATGTGGCCTCCAGTGATGCAACCAACATGGAGTGCACTCTAAGCAGAGATGAAGACAACTTCGTCATAAACGGCAAGAAATGGTGGAGCAGTGGTATGTCCATTTCTATTTCTATTAGTTGGATAAGAAAAAAACATATGTACTATCCCACCAAGAACACTGTTTTCTGCTCCATTTAGGGCTGAAAACGCCATTAGAGAGCTCAAGACTCAATAAACAACAAATAGTCGTTTTATGTCTGCCTAGTTCGGCTTACTTTAAATAAGTGTGGGAGGCAAGTCCCCTTAAACCAAAGAATGTTTTTAAAAGCATAAACCTGAAAAGGTTATTGTCCATTATACCCTCAAGATGTTCTCAAAAAGAGATGCTTTTAGATGTAATCAAGATGTTGCTGTAACAGAGCACTACAGAGATGAACTACTAACATATGGACAACAAGAAAGCAGATGACTCATATAAGCATTATATAACACGAGCAGCTTTATAATGACCTTCAAAACTCTTGGATCCATTTCATTCTGGAAAATATATTGCAGGGCGGCTTTGGTTTGCCAGCAGATTGGACCAGTAAAAGGTCACAGGTTCAAACCACAACTCTTAGTCAGTGTGTGTTCATCAGTTGACATTTCACCCCGAGTGATAAGTCATTGTAAGTGATTCACAGTAACAAAGATGGCTAATGTAACTGTAAATGTAAAAGCATCTTACTTGTGATGCTCCACCAAATTGAATGTATGCACACATGGTATGTGTTAATTCTCTGGACAATAAGACTAATCTGTGGTTCACGTGTGAGTCTGTATTCTCCTGGTTTATAGTGCAGCTTAGTCTATGTTTGACCTCTGATTGGCTGTATAAGTTAGTTTGGTTCATATTATCTTGTTAGAATTACTAAACAACATAATTTAAAATAGAGAAGTACTCTGCAAATGATTTCATTATTTAAAAGTATTTAGGTTTTAATTGACAGTTATCACTTGAATATCCAAAACTCATTTAGTGATTTTAGATGTTTATCGTGCCCCTCCCAAATCACTGTGAACCAAAAGATATTCCAGATGTTTCCTCTGACACAGATGTGGTCTGAGGTTTTCACTCCCTGTTTAAAGGAAAACAGTGGCCTGTTGTTTTTGTAGTTTTTTCAAATCTGCACGGAATCCCTTCGTGTCGTTGAAAACTTAAAGCGCTATGGTTCACCAAAAATGACGCAGAAAGCAGAATTTCCACTGTCAAATGATTGTCTGTATTAAATGCGCGGCCCATGTCTGTCACATTGGTCTGCAGTTAGAGTCTCTTTTCTTAACGTTTCTTTTTTCCTTGGAAGTGAAATTTCCAGCAGTAGAAAAAACCTTCTGGGTTTGTGAGAATGTGTCCTGCCAGCATAAATACATCTTCCTGTTGGGAAAGAATGCTGATATGTGGAATGACCATTTTCATACTCACGGTGACCTGTGGCTGCTTTTGTGGAAGACCATATTATTGAAGAGTGGAAATTAGAGGGTTTTGTGCCTCTGCAGTGAGTCATAATGTCCAGACACTGTGAATCTGATTTTAATTCACAGGGGGAAGTGAAACTAGAAGATGCTGTGTTAATTGAAATAACATTGAAAGATGTTTTGCTGTGAAATCTCATTCTTTCCGAGTATTAAATGCAGTGTTCACTGCCAGCTCCTCACTGACATTCCGGGTGTTTCCCAATACACTGTCCAAGACCCTTAGCAACCTTCACAACACATCCCCTAAAGGAGGCTTTGCGCATTTGCTGCTCATATTTGTATGGAATCTTTTCCCATAGAGAAACAGAAAGTAATATTTCGTTATGATAATACCACAGCAGTTCCAGCATCAGGTTGTCATAGCTTTTTTTGAAGAGCCACTACTTCTCGTGGAATAAGCCACCATAAATTAAACTAACTGGAAATATGAGCCTATCCACTTAGATGAAAAATGTTGCCTGCAGTCCACATGCTCTACAGAATGATGCCAGTTTCTCTTTGCTTTCCCCTTTTCTCTAAAGTTGAGTAGCTGCATGGGAGGGTCTATAGATGTTGCCAGGGCAGCTCTGTGGTGTGGAAGCTATATACGACTGTCCCATGGGCATGATAATGTACTAAAATTATTCCCAGACCTACGATCTTTTATCTTTAAGCCATAGGCGTTTGTATTTGCATACACACTCACACTAGCACAGACGATGTACACATGTTTAACATTATTAGTAGTTGCTAGCGGAATGGAATCATCGTACAAGTCGTTATAATTTTGGTTTCCTTCAGGCCGAGTTAAGATTGTTAAGTAAGATCATGTGATTTGGTGTTGTAGTTAATAATGTTGAGACACTTAATGCCTGCCGTAATTACTTGATCATTTACTGTTTAAGAAAAGCCCGATGTACATCTGGGTCAGACTACAATGAATTCAAATGAAATGCAGATTGTAAAGGCAGAGTTTAACGATTGTTTATCGTTACATAACTAAATGAATGAAAACTTCCTTGTTAAACTATTTAATTTTGGGACATGTAACTTAATACTAGTATTTGCTGGGAACTCAGTCATTCCTCTCTGCTTGGAGCATATTGAAACTGTAGCCTAAACTTTTGTCTCTCTTGTCAGACACACCTAGTTTGTGTTTGAGTCCATCTCCCACGCATCCAAGCCATTACAGTGGAAAGGGGATGACTAACAGGTACTGCAGATAGAAAGAATGGTAAACAGTGACATGTTTTAAAAACCTTTATGAGCTATCTGTAGTGGATCTGGTCAGGGGGTTTTGCCAAATTAAGCTGACCCCTCTCTGTCATAGCTGCAGTTGTGTAAACAGGCTTGAGTAAAGCACTGTTGCACTCCTGGACTGTGGCCATCTAAAGCTCTGAGCCCAGATTTACAGTGAATATATAAGGGTTAGCTTGAGCATGATGTTATATGATGGCATTGAGTAATTTCAAAGGGGAAAAGACATTTTTAGCAGTCTGGAGAGAGCACTTATACACCACTAAAATCTTAAGTCATTACATAGAACTATGGATCGTACTCCACTGCAAACAATTTGCTCTTTCAAGCTGATATTGTAATAAGAAGAGATGAGTGGATAAAAACGCCAGTCACGCTTAAAGCTCCTCCAAGGAACATGTCGCTTTCCTGTTTCCCAGTCTTGACAGCATGGAGGAGTCCCTCCTGCTGTTTGCTGTTCTGTCTTTGTTTGCCAAATGTTTTTCGACCCAATGGGTCACCCACTGTGCAATCAAGCAGTCCCTCATCCCAACCCAAAGCCACGGGATGTAATAAAATCAGATGCAGATGATCTCATGGAAGGCAGCGCAGACTGTAAGGATGAATTGGATTTGTTGTGAGGAACTAGAGAAGCACTTAGAGCATCTTGAGTTTCAGCTGCATTTAATTACAACAGATGTTGGTAGATGTGTGTTACGGAAACCTTTTATTTAACAAAATACATCATTTATACAAAATACTTATACTTGCTTTGTGCATATAAACTCACTGTACATATACTGTATATTTATTACACTTAGAATTAATATTAACGGTTACTGATGGCTATCTGGTATGATAGTAAAGATGTGTAAATATATATACATAGACATACGATTTTGTATAGGTGCTTACAGGAAAATAGATGCGTGCTTTGAGTCTTAGATAGTAAAGGTGCTGGTGTCTTGGTCTTCTGAACCAGACTGGGATTGCGTTTGAGTGCGTGTGTTGAGCGCAATCTCCACTGCCGGCTCCCCGTTAGCGTGTCTCGGGTGTCTCCCAAGTCGCTGTCCAAGGTGCTTGGCAGCCTTGAGGACGTGTCCTCGGAAGGAGGATCCGATGAAGGCATAGAGGACAGGGTTAATGCAGGCGTGGGTCAGCGCCAGGCTCTCTGTCACTTGGAGAGCATGATCCAGGCCCTTGCTGACGTCACAGTCGGTCACGAGGATGTAGATGATGTCCATCGCTCGGCACAGCTTGACTACGTTGTAGGGCAGCTGGGTGAGCAGGAATACAGCCACCACAGCCAGCAGGACCCGCAGGGCACGCCACTTCCGGTCTCTCCGCACCCCAGCTGCCCGGCTCAGCGCCCGCCCTACGCCACAGTAGCACACCACCATGACCAAGACAGGGAGCACGAATCTAAGGATCACCTCCAGCAGCTCTAGGGCAGCCTTTGCAGGTCGGGCCATGCTGGGAGGGTATACGGCTGTACAGGCCATCCTGTGATGGGAGTGCTTCACTGTGGAGAAGACGAGTTCAGGAAGGCCAAGAAAGCTGGCTACAGCCCACAACACCACACACACCAGGAGCCACTGTCTCCTTACCCGTGGACTTGTCCCAACCCTGCCTGTTGGACTTTGGGCTACAGCGTGGTAGCGATCCACGCTGATACACGCCAGCAGCAGCATGCCACAGCTGAAGTTGGTACTGTAGAGAAAGGAGGTGAGCTTGCAGGCTGCCGAGCCCAACCGCCAGCCATGGACGGCATCAGCCGCCCAGAAAGGCAGGGTGAAAAGAAGCAGCAGGTCTGAAATGGCGAGGTTAAGGATGCACACATCCGTAAGGGTTCGTAGTCGCACCTTTGACGCGTAGACCACCACTACCAGGGCGTTCCCAGCCAGACCCACCACCAGAGCCAGGGCATAGATGACCGGGAGGAAGACACTGGCAAAAGAGCGCACTGCCTCCTTGTCACAAACACTGTGTTCATAATTGTAATCGTAACTGTCATTTAAGCTGGAGTCCTCATCGTCATGATAATAGAAATCTTCCATTTTTTCCTGTACAGAGAGAAAAAAAACAAGTACAATTTAGGAAAGCATTTTGTTTTATTTTTTAAATTTATTTTCAAATTTCACTTTGCCCTTTTTAATTACACATACTGTGTTATATGGGCTATATAATCCCTCCATTGCATGAAAGTGTTATTTGTGTATTATTTGACAAATCAAGAGCAGAGTGCATTTGTTGACCATGAGCTGCTTTTCATCAGAAACCAGAAAAAGTTCTTTCTGTATTCTGCGTCAAAGGAATCTCTCCTGCATGGTTTCCCTAATGGCTTAAGCCCTGTCTGTCTGAATTGTGTGCGGGCTTGAATAACCCCAGCGAACAACATCCGGAGGAGAAAAGCAGACAAGAGACTTGCAAAGCAACCAGCTACCTTTTGAATTGAGTTAGTTTGTATTCTGTTGGATACTAAGTGATCTACAGACTTTAATTAGCACTACTCCTTTAATCTCAGTCTTCTCAAATGCATAACAGTACAAGCTGCACTGCAAACTGATAATATCTACTGTGCATTATGTAGGACAGTGTCTTAGCAGGTTGTAAACCTTATCTGATCTGTGAACCCACTGATCACACGTACACTTCCAATTTCTTTTCTTTCTTTTAATGATTAATGTCATTTTGCCCTGTGGGAGACAGTCAAAGTCAAGCACGACAGGAAATATGTGGAGAGAGAAATGAGGATGACTCAAAAGTGCAACCAAGGTCTCTTGCCAGATTCAAATCCAGGATGTTGCTTTTACTATATATGGTATGTGCTGGTTCAACAGGGCGTCCCATTGAAGTGAGACTGTCACCCAGACTCACTGTGTTGTTGACGTCCCCTCCCCAGTTGTTCGCTCCAGATGGAGATGTCGTGTCTACTGAGGACTAGTAAATATACTGTGTGTATGTGGGTGTACATGGTGACTATGACTGGCTCTGATCAAACCCAGATCATTGTTGTTGCTGGAAGAATATCTCAACGATCTCTTGAGAAACATCATGATCAAACTGAGTTGGTCTCACATTGTGTACATAGATCTTAATATCATATCTTTTGTTTTTCAGTTCACTAACAAATGAACTTCAGGAAACTCCGAAATCCAACAGCAAAACACATTACGTGATGGATGATATAATTCCTGGCTGAGGACCAGAATATTATTTTGCATCTCAGGATCACTTTGGGAAATCACACTCGCTGCTAAGATGACAACAGTCGTTATATGACAAGTGTCCAGATTTGTTATATAATGAGTAATTATCTCCCGTATGGGAGGAGCAGGAGTTACTGAAACAGATGTTAATTGGAACACGCAGAAATATGCCAAGTATTCCAGTGCTGTCAGCAGCTGCGCGTCATATGTAAGGGTAGCTGTAAGGGTTGATATAAGTTTTTATGTTTTTAATAGGGTTGTTTGGGTCTGGGTTTGGTCTTCACAAGCTAAATAGTGAAAATGATTGGTACATTTGTATATATTTTTGGTAGAAATAAAAGTAATCATTTTGTTTTGTTTTGTTCTGATCATAATTGGAAATATAGAATTGTTTTACTGCTGTTTGCACAAACATTGCGGATGTAAACCAACTTTTAACAGAATCAGAAAACTTTAATAATTCTAAATTTATATATTAAATACCGAATTTCCCTTCGGGGATGAATAAAGTAATCTATCTAACTATCTATCTATCTATCTAAATTTGGCATTCTGTATATTGAAAAAGCCAGCCAGTCAGTTAGAGAATGCTTTTTTGTTTTGGTTGAGTGGTGACCTTTTTGTTTAGATTTGGATCACACATTGCATATTTAATTTATTTTATGTGAAAAAAAAACTGGATAATTATATAATAATAATAATAATAATAACAATAATAATATTTTTAAAGATTCAAACAAAATCACTGAGACAAAAGTTTTATTTATCCTGACAGCTGTGGTATAAACTACACTAACAGTACTCATAATATTTATGATAAACTTAGGTTCATATGACCCCTCGAGAAAACAAAGTATTTTACAAAGAGAAAGAAAACTAACACTGAGGAGATAAACACAAACAAGCACGCAGAACGCAACAGGCTAAGTTAAGCTTGTTATCATTACCTCATTATGGTTATAATAACGTCATAAAATGTCCTGAGCAGGACTTTGACTGTTACTCTAACACCAAAGTGAACCTTTGACTATCACAAAAACAAGACACAACACTTTTCAACATATATCATGGTGTAATAAGTAAATGTAAAATGTAATTAGCTAGTTTATTGACTTCAAATGAACTATACAGACATATAAAATAGCATTATATGTTCAAAACACATAAGGTCCAAGCAATACTCCATATACAATACAACTCTGTCAACACATAATGTGGTAAAGAAGAGGTAAGAAAAACACATTCCAAGATTTTTTGCATTCTTCTTGTGATAGTTTGACTTGTTTTGTAGTTGAACAAAATATTGAGTAAAGATTTTCTTACCTTGTGTCTGTTCCTTTTGTGAGATTTGTAAAGTTGATAAATTGAATCCTTTTTTAATCACGCTCACAAACAGTTGCTCTGTATCCTTTGGAAAAAAGTTGTATGCACCACAGGACTGAAGTGAGTGATCTCTTTGCCTCAGCCCGCCCCACTCCCTCCACTGCTCACTCTGGGAGCACCTCTCTTCACCACGTAGCTCTCCACGCACGTGCGTGTCTGTGTGTCTTTAAGAGCGTGTTATGTTGCACGTTAAACAGATAAATAAAAATTCCATAAGTACTTACTGTCTTTCTTTGCTGTACTGTGCAAAGAACCGTACAAAGAGAAGCTGTTTTTTCAATCTTAGATAAGTTGTGAACTTCAGTTGTGAACTTAATCTCTCACTCCTGATGTCACGCAGGGAGTGCCATGGTGGCTGCCCTTTGTTTATGTCTGTGCAAGAAAAGAATGGAAGAAGGGGTATAAAATAACATCCAGTATGGGTCAACTTTGTCACATTTACAAGGCTTATTGTTTATTGTGGCTTGCTGGAATGCAGCCATTATTGGTTTGTTATAGTGTGTTGTGTACATCGCTTAACAACCTCACGGTCAGCAAAAATTTAGCGGACTAAACCATTCAGTTTTAGACACTTTAAACTTGAAATTTATGAATGGCACTTAAGTATTTTGGTTTCCTGTTTTTTTTTCTTATGAATAGTGTTTCCTTATTTCAGCTTCCTCAGAAACACATAAACAGTTCATTTGTTTTTAAATCCCTTTCTGTCTCTCATTCTTTTTTTCTTCGTCCATAGATAAATAAATTCACTAAAAATGAATAAAAGGATTTAGGAACAAAAAATAAACCAATAAAAGCATGCTTTCATAAAATTCCTCTAAGTCAGGCATTTTTTTGCAAAGAAAAAAAAAACATTTGCTTTTAAAGTACATGAAAGTTCAAAGTCAAAAAGATCAAATGTTTAGCTGTCACGTTCTCAGGAAGACGGATTACTGAGCTGGGAAGGTTTATTTTCATTCCAGTGGTAATAAGGCATGTATGGGCATGACTGTCGCATGACAACAGGTCTCACCTTTTATCATGGACCATGAGACTTATGTAAGGGTTCACAGGAAAACCCAACCTACTCCTGAGCCAAACGGGCTCTCCTAGATGTGGTGTTTGGGTGGAGTCGAGTGTCGATTTTGTGCTTTGTTACAGTGCAAGCATAACAATTTCGTGTTTGTTTAAATTTCTGCAATCAGAGAAGGAGTTTAAACACTAAACATATGTCTGGTTGTGTTTAAGTGTTGACATTCACACATGTTGTGATTCTCATAGTGTGAATTTTCAAAGACTATTGATGTCTCGTCTGTTGCTGTCTGGTGTCCATATGTCCTGTCCTTAGGGAACAGTTCTGCCACTTGGACAAATATAAACAGGAAGGCAGACCATTGGTCACCCTGTGTGTGCCTTAGGGATCCAAGGCCACATGGGAAAGTGTGTATATGAAAGTGGACTCGCTACCAGGGAAATTCCAAAGTATTCTGCATTTGCTCATTACTCATCACTCTGTGCAGTTCAGCTATCTGGCTATCAAACATTTCACATCATCACTTTGTTTCCACTGTATCTAGTTTGTGTGCTATGTTGTAAAAATGTATGATGTCGCCCTCTAGTGGGTGTTTTGTACAGTATTTATAGGTTTTTGCAGCCATAAAAGTAGCATTTTTATCCAACAAAGACTCAAGTCAATTTTCCCCAACGAGTAAATGTTACTCAATGTGAACGAATCCAACTCAGGTAATGTAAATCAACCCGTGGCCGTCTCGGCCGACCGCTCTCATGCCATCAATCACTAGCTTCATCTGCGTTTGGCACTTCCCAGTCGGGGACACACATCGTTTCCGACCAGACGCGGGTCATGGAATGGTTAAGGACAGAGTCGGACTGTGAAGAGTTGCTTATCCCATTGTTTGTTATACCACCACACAGCAACGAAGCATGAATTCAAATGAACCACAGCCTTTCTGAATGATCCCCGCAGGTGCTGGCAATCCCCAATGCAAAGTGGCCATCGTGATGTGCCGGAGCAGTTCTCAGGATGTTAGCAGCAGGTCAGTAGAAAAGTCATGTGGTGAAGGATATTGGCATGTTTGTATCCTCTTCTGGTGAGCGGGAATATTAAAAAAAATACTTTCTCTGTAATTGTGCAATAGTCCAGGCTTCTGATGTCATGTTTTTAACCACAGCTTTTATTATTCCAGGATTTTTGTGAGCAATATTCCAGTCCTACCAGTGAAATTACTCTTCTGGTTTTATAATTAAATGATTCTGTGCTTGTCAGTGTACCTTTGCACTTTACTTTTATTTTATTTTTTTTAGCATTATCCTTACTCTCTGCCACTATTATAACGGAAATGGACTTTGGTTAGGGGACAGGGCGTCCTTCCCAGCACGTCCTTGCATTTTAACACCCCTGCCAGCCTTTCTGCCTTGAAGTTTGGATCACATGGCAGAAAAATGTGTCAATTTAATCTTGTTGACTCTTGTTGTCAGTTCAATCTTGTGGCTGGCATGTAATTGACACTAATCTTCTAATCTAACGCTCATCAGTTACAAGCATTTAAGATGTTCATGGAAAAGAAAGCTCTACAAACAACCACACCCATGTGATATGTAATGCACTTTCTCCTTGTTTTGTCAGCAGTGGAAAGAGGCACACACCCAACCTTGTTTGCAAAGAAAATCAGGGCTGCAGATTCTCACTTTAAAATGTATCATATTTACAGCAGCATGAAAAACCTAGTCCAAATGGTTACTGTGGAGTTATAGATTTAAAGAAAACTGTAAAATTGGGGTCAAAGTAAAATGTCTCATTCCTTTTTACAGCTTTGGTTCTAAATTTGTTTCTTAGGCATGGCCAACACAGTATGATCCTCGTCCCTGTGGACACACCAGGTGTTAAGCTTGTCAGACCGCTCACTGTGTTTGGACAGGATGGTAAGATCATGTCCGTCGTTACATCTTCATGTGCTATTGATATTTTCCTGTTTTTCCACAATATTCATTTCCTTGTTGCATGCAAACATGACAAATAAGCTTTCCCGATTTCCAAAAATGAAACCATTTTTTTCCCCCACTCGTTTCCTTGTTGCTCAGATGCCATCCATGGTGGCCACTTTGAAATGCACTTTGAAAACGTGCGTGTCCCTGCCTCCAATATTATTCTGGGTAAGAGATTTATTAACTTATATTCAGTCTTCTTAGGAAGCATGCTACACCTATAAAGCCATAGAAATATATTATTCTTTATCAATCTTTTATTGTGTTTGGACAATAAAGTGATACTGAGTTTACAATTACGTGTATGAGGTCACTAGGGCAGGAGTACAGTATAACTTCCCGCCTGTGAGGATTCATGGAATCTCTTTCTGTTATGTCCCACTGTGTATTTGTTTCCAGGAGAGGGCTGGGGGTTTGAGATTGCCCAGGGTCGTCTGGGGCCGGGCAGGCTGCACCACTGTATGAGGGCTGTTGGTCTGGCAGAGTTGGCGCTGGAGCTGCTCTGCCAGCGGGCTGCCTCCAGGCACACATTTGGAAAGAAACTGTATCAACACGTAAGCGAACATTGACCCTGCTGTGGTACTGTAGCATGTCTTGCGCTCTTTCCTGCTGTTGACACCTAATGGACACATTTTTTTAGACACAGCTTGAGTCAATATGCTCTCCTTCCTGTGTTATCAATGTTATGTGTGTAGGAAGTTGTTGCTCACTGGATAGCAGAGTGCCGTCTCATGATAGAACAGACCCGCCTGCTGACTCTACATGCTGCTCATGCCCTGGATACACTGGGCAGCCGGGCCGCTCGCAAACAGGTAAAACTGTCAGTAGTCTTGTTTTGGACATAGCAACATGCTGTGTCTCAATTCCAGACTATAAACTAATGGTTTAATACTTTTTTAAAGCTGTTTCACCAGCATTCAGTTAGTTAAAATTTTTCTAGCTGTGAGCAGCTTCGTTATTTCCTTTGAGCATTGCATCATGGGGGGAAATGTGCATCAACAGTACACTCAAATCAAGATTATTTTTTTTTTAAGTATGCATACTGACTGTTTTGAGCATACTTTATTCAGTGTGTACACTTACTGGTCTGCTTCCTAGATTGCTATGATCAAGGTGGCAGCAGCTAGGATGGCCTGTAAGGTGGTGGACTGTGCCATACAGGTATACGGAGGCGCGGGTGTCTCTGGAGACGTTCCACTAGCACAGATGTAAGTTTCTTTTTTTACCCCCACACAAATAACAAGTATTTAATCCATCTCCCTACTGATGACAATATCACCACATTCCTCCTCAGGTATTCATACGTGCGGACTCTACGCATTGCTGATGGGCCAGATGAGGTGCATCTCTCTTCCATTGCTCATCTAGAACTGAGGGATCAACTTAAGGCACAGGCCAAGCTGTAAAGAAACAGACATCACATGGCCATAAAAGCTTCACTTAATTCCAATTTGCCTTAACAAAGACACTGCTTTAGTTTCTGTGAACTATCTGCTGTGAAGGAAGCAGATTAGAATTAGCATTTTGTAAAATCATAAGTAATTTTGCTACCAAAATACACTAAATGTAAATAAATGATTGAGTTGTATACTCGCTTTAGTTAAAATCATTCCATTAAAAGTTTCTGAATGTCCGTATTAAGCTTGAGTTAAAAATGACACTTGTTTATTAGGAATTCTTTTTAATGTGAACTACAAAAACAGAAAATGACAGCATGAATATGACTATTGTCATCACACTCTGTACGGGTGTGGTCTACCACATGGATGAATTCCATTGGGAGGTGATGGGGAATCAGGACACACAAGCACATTATTTTTTTGTACAATATAAAACAGCAATGGCCCCATCCATTTGATACACCAGATGGCAACCCATGCAACACCCTCCACTCTTCATTGTCTATACATTAACATTTGGGCAGAGATGTTCAGCTGCCAAATCAGTCAGTCAATCTTTTATACAACACGCTGCAGAAAAAGGAAGAATGGGGAGGGAGCAGAATAGGCTGGTTTGGAGGGTTGAAGGAAAAGACGTGTCAGTGTTTGCTCTTCTTTGATTTTTTGTGAGACCGGTGAGGTGACCTTGATTTGGAGCGGGACTTCTTAGCTGATTTCTTGGGTGTCCTGGAGCGCGACCTCCTGGATCGTTTGGGTGTGCGCGGTGAGGGAGATCTAGTGGAAAAAACATGACAATTCAATTATGTCTAAATATTTCAACGCTCTTGACCCCACTACAATTAATAAAGCAATTGTATGATAAAAGGTAGGGCTAACAAAAACCTTGCTCTAAAGACAACATTAGGAGAAGCACCGGACAGTCTTACCTCTTGGAGGACTTTTTGTTACTGGATCGCGGGGAGTCTTTATGGGACGAGCGGGAAGATGTGTCTTTAGAGTATGAGCGGTCGGAGCGTTCTGACCGCTCTGAACGGGGTGAGGATGACCGGCCACGTCTGCTGCTACTCCGCGTCGGGCTGGGTGACCCACTGTGACGCCGCTTCCTATCAACCCAAGCGGACAAATATCTGTCAGGTAGGAATTTCAACAAATCCCATGTTTCATGAAGCACACACTGAAATACTAGATCTACACCTTTACCGATTGATGAACCTGGCACGACACTGCAGCCTGCCAGCTGGTTATCTCACCTTTCTTTCCTGGTTGGCGTGTCCTCCTTCTCTTTCTCTTTCTTCAAGTCTTTCAGCCGCGCCTCAGCTTTCTCCTTCTCTTTCTTCTCCCTCTCTTTTTCTCGTTCAAGTTTCTCCTTTTCCTTCTCCTACACAATAAATGACCCCAATTTTGAATTTCAATTCTTGTATTTGACAATCTCTGGTAAAATCTACAGAGCCCAACTCGATACCTTTTGTAGTAGTTTGTCCCTGTAGTGCTCCACCTGCTCCTGAATACTCTGCCCGGGCTTCTTGGGCCGTTTTCCAGACTCCAGCTCATCCTGGAACTTCATGACCTTAACCTGGGTGAATATTACAATAAAAGGAAAATGGTCACCACAATGAATTTAATTCGCATACAGAACACCACAAACATCACAATAGGCTGGTACGTGTAGTATGGGGATTTAGTTGTAAAGTACCTCTATCTCTCTGAGCTTGGTGCGTTTCTCCTCATTCATTTCAGAAATCTTGGCCTTAATATCCGAGTCATCTCTGATGGGGTTGAAGTAGCTTTGATTATCTTCTGAGCGAGGGCTCCTGTCGTCGTCATCACTGTCCTCGTCCCTTCAGAGTTGGAAACAGTTTATAAAAGATTAAGGGTGCAGCGACACAGAACACACCACACAACCATCATCCTCAAACGATAGCACACACAAAAACAGACAAAACTCACTTTTTTGTTTCTTCGGGCTGCTCAAATATCTCCCATTTCGAAGTTGTCACAGCTAAGGAGCAAACAAACGACAGTATAACTGCAACTAAGAATGCATACAAGAGAACTGGTGACAAAGAATTGATATGCTGGAGTCAAAACTTTGTAGTTTAATGCCACTTAAAAAGGTCTCACCTTGAGCTTCTAACTCTGACTCGTCCACTGCTTCCCATTTCGAGGGTGCTACCTTGAAGGTTGCCTCCTTGGACTGATCCACTATTAAAAAAACAAAACAGGAAAACAACAAGAAATGAAGTCACTGTGCACAGAACATTTGGACTACAATCATCATTAGCAACCACCTTATACAACATCCCATGTTAGTCTCTGCACTCACAAGGTATCCCATCTATGTCTTCTTCCATGGGCTTGATAGGAACACCGTCGAGGTCATCCAGGGGTGCTCCGTCAATAGGAGCCCCATCAATGGGCCCTGCGTCAATCGGCACCCCGTCCACATCCTCCAGCGGAGTGCCATCTACATACTCCCCTATTGGAGCCCCATCAATGTCCTCTGCTGGCTCAGGCTGGGCCAAAAACAGCACAAAAAAATTCAAGCTAGGATTTTAGTAATTGATGGGACTGGTTTTGAAGTTATTAGAGAATTTTGAGGATATTAATGGTCAAGTATTGTTACATCATTTACCTCCACAATGACGGGAGGAGGTTCCTTCTCTGCAGAGAGATTAACTAGACCCAGGAAGATGTTCTGCAGCTTGATAAGGAAGGGGTCTGGGTACACGGCCCAGTCCTCCCAAGCCCGGAAACATGACATTACTCTTTGCTGCCACAAAGAAGAAAACAAGACAAGGATGGTTGAGTGACATACTGTAGCTGACAAACTGATTGTGTAAATTATTCAGTCTTTAGTTGACTTGGGGGATTTGGACGTTTGGTACCTTAAAGTTCTCACTCTGAAGGTGACCCTGTATCGCTTTGTATGTCGCGTTGAGGTCTGCGAAAATCTGGCAGAGCTTTGCCTCAAAACTGTTGAGAAGAGCATTAATGTGAATTTAACAGAAGTAGTGACTTGGGTATACCTATCTTAAACTGACAGTGCTGTGTAATATAGTGCAAGAGGGTAAATTACACAACTTACTATTTTCTGTAGTAAGACGCATTGGTTACTTTGGCAGAAGAGTTGTACAGCACATCAGAAACCAGATATAACCGTGCAATCTGAAATGTAAAAGAGAAATTATGAATACTTTTTTTTTTTACCAGAATGTTTACCACAGAATTCGACGTTCATGGAAGTTACTGGTCCTTTTCTTAGCAGACAGTCAGCTTTATAACTTGCCTTCTTGGGAAGAGGGGTCTTGAGGATGGAGAGAGACTCCGTGACACACTCCACAATCTCTTCGGCTGCTTCGGCATGGCTGAGACAAAACAACATGGCTTCTGCTATGTCTCCCCTCCTGGGAGTCAAGCCACGCAACATCTCCTCTAGTTTGTCCCGCTCTCTGCAGAGATGAAGGGCAGCTAAGTGTAAATCTGTGTAACTGCAGGTTCCCCAACAGCAGTGCATTTTAACAAAGTTTGATGAATCATGAGATGACTACATTTTCAACTGAATTTATGCCAAAATTCTTACTCTTCTTTTAAGCAGCCTTTCTTGCTGGCCTCCTCTTCTTCCTCCTCTTCCTCACCATCATCATAAGGACCATGGAGGTATGGATTAAGAGGAGGCGGACGCCACAAGGAGCCATTCTTAAACATCCTAAAGTCGTCTGTTCGCCATTTGCCTGGTGCTTCACCCTGAGCAAGTAATTTACAGTTAATATCAAAACCAAACGTGCTGGACTGCAATCCCGGGATATTATGTTTTTCTTCAACGTGGGCTGTACACCACTGAAATCTTGTGCTGATTTTGTACTCAAGCAAACACAGAAATCACACCTGTAGTATGGAGTACAGCTTCCACCGGTAGTATACATGTGCTGGGCTCTGGTTCTCAAATAGAAACCTGGAAGAAAAAAAATCATCAAAAAAAAAATCACAAACATGAGCAGACGCAACATAACTTTGCAAAAACTACTGACTACTAAAATGATAAAAGGTAACACCACTACTGATGTGCAGCTGCACTGACCTGTACATGGGATTGTTGATTTCTCTGTTCATGATCATGGCTTCAAACATTGGGCCTTCACGCACCACAAACTCGATCATTCGGTGGATGAGAGAGAGCAAATTCCTACAAGAAAAACACAGTTAAAGCAAACGGATTCAGACTGGCCGGACCCTTGACCACTACAAAAGGCCTGTCTGTTACTTTAATTTATGCTTGGTGGTTTGACACTCACAACAGTTGTCTCTTGACACACATGATGCGTTTCTTTACCAAACAAATGTTGCAGGGCAGAAATGCAGCTGTCACATACAGTGGGCTGTAACTGAGTAGTGCACTGCCATGGTAATACTTGCTCTAATGTATTTGGAAGATGTCACTTAAATGACTCAATCAAAAATATACAATATTATCTATTTTTTACCAATTACCAAATTGTGAAGGATGGAGGTGAGACGTATCTTTATAGAGAGACTGTCAAAGAGTGTCACGTGACCAGACATAAATTAAATGTAACTGACTACGCCTGTGAGGCTATGTATAACATCACTGCATAAATGCTTCCAAAAATCAAAACTTTAAAAGACAACTGATCACAGTAAAAAGTTTATATTAATTACGAATTAATTTAAAAAAAAACAACTAACAATTCAGGTAACAGTAGAATTTTTTTTAAATTGTGCATAAATTGTTATAAGTTCACGTCTGTGTTCTTTATGTGCAACAGGTTTTAATTACATTGCACTGCCTGGACCCTTTCTTTGAAATCTTCCTAGATTCAAAATTTCACAAAAGTGAAGCTGAAGAACTTGGGAATAGTAGGAGCGAGACATTGACAAGACACTGTATTAACTGAAAAAACTGTCTGTCAATACAGTGCCTTTCAATTCCTACTCATGTCCTGACCAATGTGAAGTGAGGAAGAACCAAAGCAGTATAGGATTGTTGGCCTAAATAGGCTAAACATGTTATCTACTGGTAGAGTTGGCAATGACTGAATACAGTGCAAATGGGATCACTTAAGTTCTTTTGTGACAATTTTGGGGAGATACATGGTGCAGGCTGCATACAATTAGCCTAAAGTGGCCAACAAGACAAAGGATGTCTTTCATTCGACAACACAGATCACATTTACTTGTATTGGAGCCGATCGTACCAATGGCGGGGTAAAATTCAGTATACTTTCCCAATCCATCCCATGAGGCTTTTCAGGTCCCTCGCTGCTGCAGACAGTTCAACTTGTGCTGCTCACCAAGGCCAATGTCAAAGGTCATATATAGACTAATACTGGCAGGTTTGGATTTGTTGGCAGGGGCCAGATTTACTGAGCTCCCGATAGAGTGACAGAGGCCAAGGGGGTAGACGGTCTGAGTGAGCAATGGTCAGAGAGCAGGATTTCACAACTACAGATCTAGAATCAGCAGACTATGTATGCGGCAGAGTAACATGTCACTAAAGTTGAAAAACAACAAAATTAAATGTCGATGTATGGAGTGGAACTGTGATGGACTTAAGTCATGATGTTTGGCTCTAAACAGCATATTAAATAAGCACTATAATGATGTTTTTGCTAGATATTTTAAAAAAAAAAGGAAACATGAGTGATGGTGGAGTGTGGAAGAGCAGAGCAAGGTACAAAACAAACTCGTCAGTCAGTATTATTCTATCTACTAATATGATGACATTGTACAAGAGCCTCAACCATTGCTCACCCATACTGACCAGCCCCCTGTAGCATGCAGTGATCAACTGATCAAACTTTTAGCTTCATTATGGGATGTTTTTTTCTAAGTTTGTACACCAATTTAAAAAAAGAAAAACATGTACCTTTCTGTTGGGATAACCACTTTGACTATGGCTTGCGACAGAGTCTGTATATGAAGTCACATCAGATAATAAACATAGAATGTGAGTATTGTTAAAAGGCAACAGGTGAAAAATATAAAAAATGCATTTAAAAGTGCAAATAGACAACAACTTTCCTTTACTGCTGTCAGTTTTACTAAAGGCCAAACACCCCTGACACTGTATTCATTAACCATAAACACCTCTCTGTAACACTGAGCATTTTCCACACGCTAACATTTCATTTACCCACACTTTGATATACAGTGCAAAACTAGTTTAACTCAGTCAACAAGACTAAAACTATCACTTACAGAAACTTGGATTAAAACCTGTACTGACTGCTCATTCTAAAGGCTAACATCTTACCAGCTGAATTAACAAAACACTGCCATAACCCATGAGAAAATCCTAGGCTGACATGCTGAGTTACCTTCTCAAACTCCTCCTTGTTTTTAGGTGGAGGAAGCAGGGGAGCATTGGGGTTCTTTAGCCTCTCCCGGGGCTGTGCGTTGAAGGGTAGGCCAGAGGGAGGCGGTGGGAGTGTGTGCTCCATCATGGAAGGAGGGATGTAGATGGGGTGGGGTGGAATGGGCACACCTTTGCCCCATCCTAATTTCATCTCAAAGTTCATTATCATCTTTCCTGTAATGGCAGTAAAAAATACATTTATAATGCATGGAAACAACACAAGTATGTAATTTATTTATTCAATATAAAGATATACAGCTTCATACCATTTAGGTTCTTGAGCGCTCGCTCAGCATCCCTCCTGTTCATGAAAGCCACAAAGCCACAGTTCCTCTCCCGAGCCCTCTCCTCGTCTGTCCTCGGCCACATGATCTTCACACTGGCCAGCGGGCCATAGCGGCCAAACTCTTGACACAGCATCTCCTCATTCATCTATAAAATAACAAAGACATACATGGAGAAAATGATTACTTCATAAATGGACATTGGGTAAATATCTGCACAACATAACCACTTGAAATTAAGGGCATAAGCAGCACATTTCCATTTGGAATTTAGAGTCAGCCCATAGCAAAGCAACAGGCTCAAATCAAGCCCTCCTGTCCACAGCAAAGCTACGTCAGTCAGAATTTTAGTGTTTCTCTTCTCCACTTTAGAAATGTTTGGATACAAATTCACCTGTGGATTGATGTTTCCGAGATACAAGTTAGTAGTGGATGGGTCTCCAACATCATGGGAACCTGGCGCACAATCGTCCAAAACTGCAGAGACAGAAAAGACAGAAGAATTTCCTACTGCTGTCTGACAGGACAAGCTATTTTCTTAGCAAGATGAAGATATTCACGGTCACTATATTAAGTTAAAATTACCACTGGACGGACGGTTTCTTCTTGAAGAACCATCCGCTAAAAGAAGCAGAAAAGCAGTATAAATTTTGTTTCAGGACAACGGTGGACAAAGGGTGTGGGGGAGCAGAGTAAGGCGTGCAGGACAGGGCCATTTCAGACCAAGTTAGTACATGGAACACAGTCATGCAGCGTAAGGACACTTACACGAGCGTCTTCCGTCCGTGCCCGAGAGAGGTTCGAAACGACTAACGCGTCCTTTCATCTTGTGCCTTTCATCCCTTTCCTCCTGTATTCTGCAGGAAACAGAATGTAGTACAATTAAGCGTTCTGCACCATTTGACACCGTAACACCTGGGAGCCACTAGTTTCCACAACCCTAACCAATTACAATGTGTGACAGATTCATGCACTGAAACTTACTGTTTAAGTTCTTCCTTGAAGAGCTCCAAATTGCTCTTCTTCTTTTCCTTTTCATTACTTTTCTTCACAGACTGAAATACACATGTGAAAACAAAGCATTATTTACTACAGCAGTAACAAGACAGGCTACTTGTTGCCTGTGATAGTACTTACATGTCTTTTGTCTAATGCTAAAAACTGAGGTGGGGTTTCCAAAGGCAAGAAGCTTTTTGTTTGGGTCTCAAAACGTGACTTGGGCTTGTACAACTTCCCTTTCTTCTCATCAGCAGCTGCCTCCTCTGAAAGGAGAAAAAGTTTCTGAATTTCAGTACAATTACATTAGCATTTCACTTTTTAAAGCCATGGATGGAGGATGTTGTGAACTCTTCTTATGCTTTAACACATCATGCAATTCATTTAGGGAATACATCATGTAAATATTACAAATGTTGTACCTTTTGTTGCATTTGCAATACCACCACGGACAAAGGCCTTGACTTTGCCCTCTCCTCCTCCTTCAAAAGCAGCAAGAAACTCCTCATAAATCTCTGCTGCTGCCCGCTCATCCTCCTGAACAGACAATCCAGTGTCAAAGTATATAAATACATACATAAAATTACAGAGAAGCATCTTAACAAAATGTGTACCCAGTTACCACATTAATATTGACAACACTCTCGAAAAGGAAGCCAATACTTACTTTTTTCTTTATTTCATCTTGCTCCTTCTTGCTCAGGGTCCTCTTTGCCACAGCCATTTTGCCAATGCTGAAAGACTTGAGTTTGCTCTCAAGCAGCGCCTGTCGATGTAAACAAAGCATGGTTGGCTTTCAACAGGTATTTCACGGTAATGTAACTATAAATACAGGTGTATACAACACATTCAAGCCACCCCACAGCTCACTACTGTTGCAGGCAGTGGGACTTATTATTATGATTCAGATGACTGCTAAAGCGTGACAGTTGTCATGTTGACAGCTAAGTTTAAGCGGGGGATCATCACCGGAACACCACGCAACTCACGCGAACGTTACACTGTTAAGACGGTTATGTCCACTCATAGTTTGCGATCATTGCCCAAACCTTTGGCTGACATTCTGTAAACTGCATTTACAGCATATTTTCTACTTAGCTGCAGCTGTACACCAGGAAGTAGCTAGCCACAACCGAGCAAAATTAGCCAGAGGCCTAACAAGCTGGTATCTGCTGCAGCGCCACCGACTGAATGCATTAAGCGGCGAATGACTGTTACAGGGAGCTAAGGCTAAAATATTGTTAGGCCCGAGTTCCCAAATATTCAATTTACTAGTTAGAAATTCAAACATATGTCAAATAAACTCTATTCTGAAGACTAGCTATGTCGATATAGGCTGGCTAGCTGTGCGAACAATATTCCTTTCTGGGTCAACTTGCTTGTGGTGGCTAAATTGTTAGCTTAGCTTAGCTATTGTAGCCAGTGTGGCCGGATAGCCAAAGGTTAGCTTTAGCGCGTTGGTAGTTAGCTAACACCGTTGCGCACACTCGTAACTCTTGCCTCTTGCAGGCTACAAATATGTAAATACTCAAGGTTGTTCAGGCATACTATTATTTAAATTGTTTTCATTACAACAGATAAGACCTAGCTCATGGAAGTACAAACGGTAAATTCACCTTAGCGCTAGCTTTTTGAGAGCCACCAGGCGTTCGGTCCGCCATCTTTTGTGGAACTAAAATAAAAGTCGATCATCGATTAGAAGATAGCGGCAAATGTGAAACTCCAGGCGGACACAATCGATCACCGAATCAGTGATGGCTAAACTTGTTTTCTCTGCCACTCCTCGGTGGTCATGTTTACATGCAAATAGACCTGGAGCGGTGTATGTATGGAAATTGGAATGATTTTGAGAGACAAAACAAGGTCTCGTTTTACACGGTCAATTAAAACATCTCTTCCGATTGTTTTATTATTATATCAGAGGCTAAATATTTGTAGCATCGGCAGAATAGCTGCATAGGTAGCCTGATGCAAGGACTTAATCTGTATCAAGTCGTTTCATTCATATAGCTAAGTGAAAAATAGGGTATATTTGAGTTAAAATGAAATATGTAGCTACAATACAGTAGTTACTTGTACCATATTTAGTCCAGCAGGTGGTGCTCTCGCTCTCATTCTATCTCTACCTAGTGTTAGTCTGCCTCTGTTACCTGTGCATATTATTCTGACAGCCCACAGCCTACGGCAAATTCAAACACCTATTTTAATGATATTTCAGCTGGTGTGAAATGTACATTCCTGTTAGAGAACAGACCACAGCTGTCCTCTAGCCCTTCACATCTGGATAGTATACTGTGTATGTATATACCACACATTGCAGGCACTGAGTTGTGTGGATATTTATCAAGTCTCTGAAATGTGTATATGGTCCTTATTAGTATAGACATATATACTATAGACATAGTCATGTAATGACTTCATGGCTCAAGTTTATTCATGTCACCTCCTTCAATGTTTTTCAGGCCAGGTGCTGAATGAAACTAATGCGAGACCTCACACCCTTCCAGCGCTTCTTTAATCGTTTTTTTTT
>NTHP01000202.1:753158-763220 GCA_003416845.1 Oplegnathus fasciatus | reverse complement strand
TTTTCTTGGGAAAAAGCAGCAGCCTGTGCTCCAGTCCCTCCTACCACGCAGAACAAACGCTATATTCATCTGCTCCAGCTTGCAGTTACTGAAACTCCCCGCAGGAACTCCTGGGTACTTTTCCCCACCGTCTCAGCTGCTGCACACAATGCCACACATGCCACGGGGCGAAAACAGGCGAAGCGCCCGCTCCGTTACCCCAACAATGTGGAGAACATGCAGTGTTTTTTGCGCATGGAGTCTACTGTTCTTGACAGAGGTCTGTGCGCAGTCTCAGCGGAGGTACACCTTTATTTACATTTTTTTTTTCAAATTAATTTCAAAGCTTTATGAGTGAGCAAGGTGTCAAGGATCTCATGTAGCCTGTGGAGAAGCAGCGTCAGTGGACTGGAGTTTATTTAGAGGGATATTCTGCAGTCTGGGCTGCCTCCAGTCAGGACATATGGCGCATTGGCGAGGAATTAAATCTGTGTTAAATCAACCGCAGGCTGCCGTTAACGTTTATACGTGTTTATTGTTTTCACACATCATCATGTGATATTTGTAAAATAAAAAACATTTCTCCCCCCCCTCCCCTAGACCAACCTTCACATGCGGCGGAAACATTACAGGGGAATCTGGAGTAATCGGGAGCCAGGGGTACCCAGGAGTTTACCCCCCAAACACCAAATGTGTGTGGAGAATCACAGTGAGTCCACTTTCATATTCACATGTTTTGCTTTCCTATAGCCTAGAATAATGATCAAATTGATAGTTAAACTGTTAATTAAAAACACACCAAAACAGCTGCACAATGTCATAGTATGATACTCTTTCACTAACCCCAAACTCCTAATTTCCTTCTAAAAATACTTGACCACAGCCAGCTCAAGACTGGCTCCATTACATTACTGTAGTCAAGCTGACACTGTGGCTGGACCAAGTTGCATTTTGCCTGCTCTATAAAGTCAGGCTTACTGTTAAACATGTGTTCTCTGCAATCACATGTGGAAAACACTGGACATCACTGAAGTAACAAGCCTGTGTCCATAGAAGGTGTATACCTACAGACATTTTATTTCTCTCAGTAATAATGATAATTATGTGAAATTGACCTTTAATGCCCCCTGTAAATTCCCACCCAGGTCCCTGAGGGAAAGGTGGTGGTCCTGTCATTCCGCTCCATCGACTTGGAGAGCGACAACCTGTGCCGCTACGACTATGTGGATGTTTACAGCGGCCATGTCAGCGGGCAGAGGCTCGGTCGCTTCTGTGGGACGTTCAAGCCAGGGGCCCTGGTTTCCACGGGCAACAAGATGCTCATGCAGATGGTATCTGATGCCAACACCGCTGGGAGTGGCTTCCTGGCTGTTTTCTCTGCCGCCCACCCACATGAGAGAGGTAGGGCAAACATGGGAAGGAGAAGCAGTTTTTTTGGCGTTCTTGCCCTTAGTGTTGCTGTCCTACACGTAGGTGCAAGGGTAGCAGCTGTGTAGAGAATATCTTTCCGCCATCCAAGCGTGTAATACAGAGCCACGCAGGACTGTGTCTCAGCCATGGCTTCACCCCATAAAGGAATCTGAGACAGGCCTGGGAGTGTGTCTGTTTGGGCCGAGGGTCAGTCTTTAAAAAGCAAATTAACAAGTCTGTTTAACACGAGTCATTGCATGGTAGCACAATGCCCAGACAGAGAGAGGAAAATGTACCTCCTTAAGTAGAGTTCAGCTTTTGCACAATACTGTGAATCACTTTCAAGGCATGCAGACACAGTAAAACAAAAGGAGATGTAGTTTTTCTTCTGCCCAGTAAAAAGCAGTGGCCTTTTGGGGGTTTCATTTGTCCGAGACAAGGCTGTGGGTTTAAGGTTCCAGCGTGTGGACAAAGAGGGTGGAACATCTTGACACTTCTCGCAGTTTGATGTGGAATTTCTCGTTGACATTTTTTTTGAAGCACTTCAACAGAGGTCAGGAGTATCACTTAGATTTGAGTGAACCTCTTCCTCTCTGCAGGGTTTCAAAGTCTCGTCTACTGTTTTTGTGGAATTTTAATGGCTGGTTCTTTGTACCCGAGGAGTTGACAGCTGTAACGGACAATGTCTATTAACCAGGCTGCCTGCTCTCACACACTGGATGGGAGCAGATAGACTGTCTCTGAGCGTTGTCAAAGCTGTACAGCACAACATGTCCTTTGTTTTTTTTAAGTGTCTATTTTTGTCACTGTACTAAATTGTACTTCTTCTTTAGACATGTTGGAAAGGAAACATCAATCTAAGTGTATGTTACAAAGAAAACACGTCTCCAAGAGAGTCAGTTCTTTGACAGCCTGAACAGCTTGTGTGGTTATTGAACTGATGTTTCTCAGATGCTTGATGTTGACTTACTTGTGACTTAGTAACAGTAAGTAACAGTGACTTACCTTTTTAGGGTGCACATAATGACAAAGAAGGAAGTGAGAGCATCTATTACAGTAGATAAGAGGTTAATAGCAGGATCATATAATGTACACCCCATTCCTATCTTTTAAAAGAATGATGAATGAAGATCTGGATCATTTCTTTCAAGGAACAGGAATGATATTTTGCTGATTATTAATGATGACTATCCAAGATTAACTTAAGTCATTACTTCGCAGGGGACCAGTACTGTGGAGGCAGATTGGACAAGCCCTCAGGGACTTTCAAAACACCCAACTGGCCTGAGAAGGACTACCCAGCTGGCGTCACCTGCTCCTGGCACATAGTGGCACCAAAGAACCAGGTCAGAATGTTCAAAATGAATTAATTTAATTTTTTCTTAATAGAATGAGGAGTTAAATGTAAAGTTCTGATAGAAAATGACTCTTAAAGAATTACAGACTGAGGGAAATTGGCCTATTGAACAGCTAACCTGTTAATAGATTAAAACATAGACGCCGAAATCATCCATGTGTCCACAGCAGATCACTGATGCTCCATGCTGACACCGGAGTCCAGTGTCAGTGGTTGAAAATAAAGCATAAAACATGTATAACGAGTTACCTCAGATTTAAGACAAAAAGGTTCCTCAGATGTCGTCTTAAAGGGGAACTCCACTGAATTTACAGATCAGTCTGTTTACAGGTCTTGCATGCACTAATGCATGTGTGGAAAAAGTTGTATAAAGCCTTTTGTGAAGGAGCACAGAATTTCCTCAAGTGATGTCACTCACTCGAGTTGCATTGTGGGCAATGTAGGAGTCAGGTTTTGACGAGGAAGAAGCATAGAATGAAAAAAGATGAGTGTAATGCTAAATCGGGGGAGTACTCTTTTAAGACGGCTCAATGTGTAATGGGTGTGGAACATCATCCCACAAACGATGGAGTACCCTTTAATCAAACGGCCCACCCTGATAGCTCGATTAGAAGCTTTTGCTTGATGAAAGAAGAGTTTCTTTGTGATTTGTCTCCTGCTGCAGATTATTGAAGTCAAGTTTGAGAAGTTTGATGTGGAAAGAGATAACTACTGCCGCTATGACCACGTCTCCATTTTCAACGGGGCAGAGATCAACGATGCCAAGAGGATTGGCAAATACTGTGGCGACAGCCCCCCAGCGTAGGTGATTCTGTCGTGAAGTTTTTATTTTCACTAAAACATCCATCCCCCCAGTTCCTCTCAATTTACACTCCTGTCTGCGTTTCTCTGCAGGCCAGTGTTCTCAGAGGGGAACCAGCTCTTAATCCAGTTCCTGTCAGATCTCAGTCTGACCGCAGACGGCTTCATTGGACACTACAAGTTCAGACCAAAGAAATTCCCCACCACCACTATACCACCCACCACTACCACACAGCCAGTCACCACCAGGCCCATACGTAGGTAGCAACTTTTATCCAATAAAAACATAGAGAACTTCTAACATCTGTATTTGTTGATGTAGCTATGAGACGTACTGGCTTTGTGCTGCTGGATCGTCTCGCTAACATGTGGGGTTTATCTTTCACTTTAAAACATGAGAGGCATCTGGAATCTGCTTCTGATAGCAGATCTGGCCAAGAAAATAACTAAGTGAAGTGTACTGCTTAAGTAAGAATTAACTCCTTCAAGAGTCATTTTTAAACTGCTTAACTTGCATAAAATGGGGTAAAAGTTCAAACTAAACAGTGGATCTTCACAATTTGACATGCAGTTGTGATGCATCATTCTCCTCCGTGCAAAGAGTGAATAGAACATACAGTACTGGACACTGCAGGTCCTGTTAAAGATGCAGCCAACAGCAGCGCATGTTCAAACACAGCATGTGCGAAAGCTGTTTCTTTCGCTCACATTTCTCTTGTGTAAACTGTACATAACACAAGTTCATATACGGTGTGGGCATGTGTCTGCACCCGCGATCACAGCTCATTTTCATACTCAAACTCACGTTCCCACACACTGTTGTTTTTTCCCTTCATCAAGCCAGGTTATTTTGGCGCCTCCCTGCCATGATGTCATACTGTGACAACGCTTTCTGGTTGGCTTATCTTTCCTGACTTTTCCCTCTCCAGTAAGAATAATATTTAGACAGCCACCTTGTATTTTCTTGGTTTCCTTTATGGACTCTTTACCATCTCTAATTCCAAAAGCAGATGTTCAGTTGTCACATTATCTTGCTCTTTTACACACTCCGCACCGTCTCTGAGGCTGACAGCCCATTCATTTGGAGAGAGACTCTTGTGTTGCTGAGAATATCCTGTAAATAAACCGCATCAGAAACAGATGCAACCATAACTTCCACGCTTGCATCACTGGCAGGCAAAATTACAGAGATTGAATTTTCTTGTGTGTGTGTGTGTGTGTGTGTGTGTCTCCACAGCTCTGAAGTACTCTGTAGCCCTGTGCCAGCAGAAATGTAAAAGACAAGGAACACTCGAGAGCAATTACTGCTCCAGCAATTTTGGTAAGAACATCAGTGCTTATTGCAATTTATTTAAACCACACAAGCTACAGTCACTGATATGTTCCAGCTTTGCTCACGTTATTATTCAGTCTACCTACTGTTACATACATACTAATCCTAAAAACCTACACAGTACAGATTCTCCGTAGATTTACGTCAGCACAGCCCACATTAGCATCAACTGCCAAATCTCCTCTAACAAGCATTTTACAGTCCTGATCATGTCACTATCTTTGCTCCTCTGATTTCTCACCGCGCATCTCAAAGACTTCCTTGATAGCCTGTCAGGAAGTGAAGGAGTGCGTACAGTAGGACACAGTTACCCCCAGTGTAAACACACTCAGCCTCTGACTGTGGGTAAACTGTTGATAAATGAACGTGTTGATTCAGGCTCGGCCTCCGTTTTGCTACTCTCCCGCTCTCTGATGTTTTCCTCTCGGAGATGTTTGCCACATGTGTTAGATTGGCATTTCAAAGAGTTCCCTGGGATTTGCAACGGGAACTGAGGAAAGGCAAGGCGATGTGGCGGCGCATGTGGAAAGAGTCGCCCGTGTGATGTGGCGGCAGAGTCGGCACACAATATGTTGCATCACGTTTTAATGAAGTGGTGAGACAGCAGACTGAAAATAGTTTGTCTAATCAACACTTAAAGTCATAAGTGTTGGTATTGTTTGGTCTAATGATGTGATATATGCCCTTTGAATTGTCAAAGGCAGCTTGCTGGCTTATGTAACAGTAGCTGCAGATACATTAACATTACTGAAACAGGCATTCCTCTGGCTGTTCTCATCCCAGTCAGGAAATGAAACAGGCAGTATGTGAAGTCCAGGCATATTGGTACCATCCGTGTAAAGAATCCTGTTCATGCCGAATGAGACGTGATTCCCTCTCACTCCACCGGCTCCACTGTCACTCCAGTTGTCGCTGCTAAATGTCAGAACAACAGTTTTGTCCGAACAACAAAACTGTATTTTTTGTGCTTTTGGAGACCTGGTCAGACTAAACAGGAAATGGCTGAAACTTCACCCTGCAGATGTGTCACATTGTTTCGCACAACCAGAGAGAAAACAAGAAGTGGGAGATGCAATAGGTAGCAACTGTGTATTCTGGTAAATTAACAATTTTAATCTCCTGTCTTACTTGGTTTGCTTCCCAGTGTCTGAAACACAAAAATAACTGTGTAGAATAAAGCACTGCTGTCTGTTGCATATAATATGTGGTGACCTCTGCTCCACTGACTCATGCAAAACATTTTATCTGTCTGCTGGACAATTACGATGTCACACATTTAACTTGGCCCCGTCACAGGCAGGGCCATATCCTGGAATTGCTTATCTTTTGAAAGTCTTAAAATTACAGTAAACGATATCCTTGATCTGTTTTCTGAGTTTTTGAGAAGGAGCTATTAGCCAGTGGAAGCCATAAAAAGGTCAAAAGGGGAGTGTTGAAAGCCTGAAAGGAAATGTTGAGAGGCCATGCTGTTAATTCACCAGGACATCTTTACAGACAGGCTGCACTTCACAGGCAAGAATTGAAAAGTAGTCGGCACACATTGTTCACATTTCTCTTATTGATGATGAAAAAAAAAAAGCAGATCCTCTTCACTACAGCTGTTTCTATGTGAAATTTGCAGCTGTAAATTCTAGGCTCCCTTCTAAGTTCTATCCTGATAGGAAACCTTGACTGTATTTAAATGTTTTTTTAGCTGTGCTAGCAGAACGGTTCAAGGGGTGACACTGTCGGGCCACCACTTTGGTCCAGGCAGAAATATCTCAACAACTATTAGATGGATTGCTATTACATTTTTTACAGACGTTCATGGTCCCCAAACGATGAATCCTACTGACTTTCGAGATTCCATGACTTTTTCTCTAGAGCCACGAACAGGTTGACATTTTTGGCTTTTAGTAAAATAACTTGACTATTTTAACTATTGAATGAATTCGGTCTTGAAATTCGGTAGAGATCTGTTCAGGGTGCACAGAGGGCGAATTCCAGTGAGTTTGGTCATCCCCAACTTTTCATCTCAGCAGGTCAATGTTTTCAAATATGTCAACATCTACCAAATAGACTGACAAAAATGTGTTCAGACATTCATGGTAATAAATCCCACTGACTCGCGCGTCACCATGAGGTTCACATATGAGATTTCTTTTTAATGTCTCAACAATTATTGGTTGGATTGCCATGATATTTGGCACAGATATGATACCTCTTTCAGGATGAATTGTAATAACTTTGGTGATCCCCTGGCTTTCCCTCTAGCACCATCATCAGGTCAAAAATCTAATTTGTCCAACACTTTGTTGTTTATGATTAAATACAATAAAAACTGCTGACATTCTGACAACTGGCATTCCCAACAGCCTTAGCCGTAGTGCTAATTAGCAAATGTTAGCATGCCAACACGCTAAACTAAGATGGTGATCATGGTACGTAAACATTATACACATCAGCATGTTAGCACTTTTATTGGGAGCATGCATGTTTATAGACTCTTGGTCTTGTTAATTGTCTCTCTGATATGAGTCAGTAACGTCTTCTTCTACTCTGTTGGTTGTCCAAAGTCTCATTATGCTGTTGCTGTTTTGTTCTAACTACAGCCCAGGAACTGCACTTGCCAAAGTAGTAATGATTTTGTTTATAGAAATTAAACCAGACGTCTCCAGATCCTTGTTTAGGTTTTTATCCTTGTTTATAAGGAAGTGTGTGTACAGTCAGTGTTAACATTGAATTCTAAGGAAGGGCCCATGTTCTCTGTTTACGTGATACGCTATTTTAGGGCATTTTCAGTACTTGAGTATGTTTAATTTTATTCTTCATGTCCTGTGTGCATGTGTGTGTGACAGTGATAACTGGGACTGTCATTACTGCGGTGGTGAAAGGAGGAAGTATGTACGCCACTGTCTCCATCATTAACGTGTATAAAGAAGGCAGTCTGGCCATCCAGCAGGCAGGAAAGACCATGAGCACTAAGATCATCATCCTGTGCAAGAAGTGTCCATTTATCAGAAGAGGTGAGTTCAAATTAAATTGGCTCAGCGTCCTTGAGAATGTTTTTTTTTTTTATGTATTAACAAAAAAAATACCATTTTCTAAATGATGATAATCAGTATGCAGTTCCTGGTTGACTGTTTTCAATAACCTATGGCTCTGAGTTTGCCTCCTTTGCTGTGCCGTCACGCTCATTTGATAGAGCTCGCCCCAAAGTGTGAGGTGAGCGGCAGAACTCACTGTCCAAACAGTCAATGAAACATTAAATATGTTTATATGTAAGCATATAAACATACGGTATACAGACCTGCCGTGTGGAGATTCTGATATCTGGCCTCCCTGAATGTCTCTGCCGTTCCGCCACTGCATTCAGGTTTTTTTTGTGTGACTTCACCAGGCTTGAACTACATCTTCATGGGCCACGTGGACGAGGACGGCCGGGGGAAAATCGCCCCTCACCACTTTGTCATGGCGTTTAAGACAAAGAACCAGAAAGGACTCAGCGTCCTGAAAAACAAGCGGTGCTGAGCTCCAGTAGCTCGGATAGGATCCACTGGACAGGTGTGCCTGAGGCTCAGCTGTGGATGGAAACAATTAAGCAAAAAAAAAAAACATCTCCATCCCAACAACACACACTGAATCAAAAAAACTGAATCTGGATGCAGAGATGCCAGCACAAAACATAAAACCTACATGATTCATTCAATTAGGGACAACTCAGATTATTGTATTTATTCATTTTGCAGCAGATCGTTTTTGGAATAAACAAGAAGATGTTAAGTATTTCCACTCTGTCTTCTATTAAAAGACCAGTCGCTTAGTCTGTTTGGCAATCTCAGATTAATCAGCAACAAAATTAGTTGAAATTTCCATCCCTATTCTCTGCCCATTCTCACTCCCCTGAGTCACATTCCTGTCATGCCCCAAGCAGGGAATTATATTGTAGCCAGTAACGGGAGCCCAGAACGGGGAGTATAGCAATTCACAGAGACAAACGTTAATCAGATTGTTCAAAATGTTCAGTGTGCACATCTGTACTGACATCCTATGATTGCACTATTAATTCCTAATTTTTCCACATTCTACTTTTCAGTTGTTTCCCCTTGAGGCTGCGGAGCGCAATGTGAATACACAGTTGGATTTATTATTTAGTATGCATTAAACAAATATATCTGTCTGGCAGAATAGTCTTAAATTTCACAAGCCTGATTAGTATCCACAGGGGATTTGTCACAGCTGATTGTTGTAGTTTTAACAACCTGCAGTCAATTTTCTGTGTTTAATTTCAATGGGCAGGATTAGGACATTTTTAAGTGGTGATAAAAAGTGCAATATTTAATATATACATGACTCTTTTTTAAAGATTTGTATGCTGGTTTTGTGTGAAACAAATGAGGATCTACCTAGCTAAAGCTCTTTTCTTCAGTTTGTTTACAGATGCAAAGCACCGCCATCAGCATACATCATTTACTTCCATTGTTTTTAAAGGCAGAGGTATGAAATGAAAAATATTTTCATATGAAAAAGTCTGTGAATATTATTTATATTTTATTGTTTTCATCTGCCCAAATAAAACTCCTTTAACATTTCCCTTTTGTCTGTCCGTCTTTGTACGAGAACTTTCAGCTGGAAACCAAATAATGCCAAATAATATTTGAATTGGTCTGTTGAGAGCGGTCAAGACAACTAGGCCCTGCTAAGCATGGGGATGGATCAGGTGTGTGTAATGTGACTCTCACGTGGACTTGACCGCTGGGCAGTTGGCTGAACAGTTGACAGTTTTCTGGCTTTCAGACATCAGTGGCCAAAGATCAGTTTTCATGGAGCGATATCAACTTCAAAATCTCAAAAGCAGTATTTGTATTCAGCAAAATCACTTCTTTATGCCATTAAAGCCCCACAGGGTCAAATTTTTCCATAAATCTTTATTCGTCTTTCTGTTGAAAACAATGGCTTTCTTTATTTACAAAAAAGGTTGAATAGCTGAATAATACATAGGGGGCCTGAGTCTGGAGGCTTTGGTGGATAATATATATGTTTCTAGTTAAGTTCCAGGTTTAAAATCTGCCTCTGTGAGTCAAAAGAGCAGAGTTTTTGCACATGCTGGGGTCACACGGCATCCCAGATATAAACGAGAAGCAGAGGTTTGTCAAGAGGGGAGAGGGGGAAGGGGAAGAGATATCTAGTCTTTTTTTTTTTT
>NTHP01000202.1:741658-752689 GCA_003416845.1 Oplegnathus fasciatus | reverse complement strand
TTTAGCTCCTTGGGTAGAACATGGCGTATTTGGAGGTCCGGAAGCCCAGCAGGTCCCTCATCTCGTTGCGAAACTTGGAGAGGTCTTGGCGCAGGTCGTTCAGATTCTCCACCGTGGCCTGGTCTGTGCTCTGCATCTTCTGCCGCGTGGAGGTCAAGTAGCGGTGAACCAGACAACACATGATCTTCTGGTAGTTCTCATCACGCTTCTGCTTCAGGTTCTTCCACTCCTGGACGGAAAAGACAGCGAAGCAATTCAGATCAAAGATATTGCACAAAGCACAGATGGACATTTGTTCTAGATTAGGGGAAGGGATTCAATTTAACCTTCCGGAAAAGTTAAAAACAAATCACAAAGATGCACTGGCAGCCATCTTCCTGCTACAATATAAGGTTCTGACAGTTATGAAAGTATTTTGCTTACCTTGAGGCTGTTCTGCCTCTTCACCTTGCCCTTGGAGGTGTGCGAACAGATCCACTTGCTCATGCTGGTCACCAGGTAGCAGACAGTCTTTGGGGAGGGGAGGATATTGAACGGTGGAGGCAGGGTACACTTGTCGTCAAAGTAGCTAAGCCACAGTTTGGCCCGAGCAAACTTCCACTCCTTATCCTCGTGATTCTACAGAAGCCCAAAAGCCAACAAGAACATTGAGAACACAGGAATGTGAGAATTAACTTTCACACACTGTTCTCCATTTAGAGAGGAATTATGAAAATGCAAAACTATTCTTGTGGAAATCCTTGTGGGGACAGATTTTTCTTGACTTAGTATAATCAAAATCAAATGGTTGTTCAAAGGAAGGAGAAAATGTGCTGCACTTTAACATCTGTGGAACATTTCAGGGTGAATTAGAGAAATCTAAAAAAAATCTAATCTTAACAGTAAATGAAAACAGTCGCAGCTGTCGGTTCCAAGCTGAACTCAAATGACCCTTGACAGCCCTGAGAAACAAAGTCATTCTGTGCCAAAAGTTATTTGTACTTACAGCAATTTGTCTGAAGCTTTTATGGAGCATGGCCACCAGCAGCTTGGTGAGCACAATAACCACCACAATGTTGTAGGTGCCTATGATCATGGCACCCACGAAAGAGCGCAGCTCCTCTGTGTAGGTGATGCGGGTGACGAAGAGCGCAACGTGTGCCAGGGAGAAGATGTACCAGAATAGGGCATAGCAGGTCCCCATAAACCTGTGAAATGGAAGAAGCTGGTCAGTGGGCATTGAGGCAGCATGTCTGTCAGATGCATTTCACAGTATTACCCCAAAAAATTATATTTTATAGTTAGATCGCGGATCAGAAAAAGCTCTTTATCAGCGGTATTTATACAGCCCCGTATATAATCTCTAACATCTCTCAACAAGCATTCTGAACATTCATCATCGTCGTCATCGCTGTCCAAAATGACAGATTGAGGTTGGCCCATACGTGTGGAATGCGTCATTGCTCTGTTGCGGGCAGAATATGCCCTCGCAGTCCTTGGGTGGATTCTTGTCTGGGTCTTTCTGGTCCTTTCCATAAAGCTGGGTCAGTCCAATGGTGAAGGAGAATAACACCAGCAGGAAGAGGCCCAAAAACTTTCCAAACTCCTGCAGCATCTGACCCATGGAGATCTGAGAAAAAAAAATATTTGTCTGTTAATCCTGTGTTGCTTGATCTGATCTAATCAAGTAGACAGGAGTCGTTTTTTTTTCTATTTTCCATCGTCAGTTTTCTGCCAGCAAACCTCATTAACCGCCAAGGGGGCTAGCTGGGGTCAGATCTGACATGGGATGTCTGGGTGATGTGGTCTGCAGGATTGATGTAACTAGATTTGGTGAACTAGATTTTCTTGTTGCTCTTATCAGGTAGCTTATGTGTACTTTGAGAATTAGGATTTGCATTACTCCAGAAACAAGCTAAAAGCCCCTTTTCCCAGCAGACATTTTGACTTGTAGCAAGAAAAGCACAGTTAAAACTAATAGCATTAATGAAAGAAATATTCCATTAAAGTGTCCCAGTAAGGTAGCCTATATAATAGCAGGGAGCACCTTAATGGAATGCAGCCAACTTAAATGTTATTTGTTACACCTGTGCTTTTCCTGCTATAAGTCTGCTCTGTCGACATTAACTAGTTAACTTGCATGAGCTTGAAGAGGAAACGTACTTTATGTTAGTAAAGAAAAACTGCTTTTAGAGTTAGCTATATTAAATGTAATTATTTACATTTTAGGTTTCTTTACTAGACCTTTACACCAATGTTTACTTCTAAATCTTTAAAACTTCAACAAGGTAGCTATATTTCTACTTCAGTGTGATGTTTTGGTACTCCAACACTTAACCTCTGTAAGCAAACTTTCTGACCACTTGTAGCTATTTTTTTCCCCATGTTCTTGTTTAGCACTGATTCCCTGAGAAAGTGGAAAAAGCAACATATTCCAGCAGCTATAGTGCTCTCACCCCACCTGAGGGAAGGCAGACAAACACGGGAGAAGCCAAAACGAGGGCTCGAAGACAGAGAAAGTCTTCTCAGACCATTGGAAACCGACTATATACCGACTATATATAGACCTGAGTGGCTGATCTGTTTACTGGGACCTAGAGATGCTCAAACAAGGTCAAAACACGCTCGCCCTTGCAAAACACAAACACACACACAGTGTCCAGTGTTGAGGGATGACCACTCTCCCTGCACCTCAAGGTGAATGGCGACTGGGGTGTTTGCACTGAAACCCAGGCAGCTTGTTTGAGGAGAAGGGCCAGTCTATTAGGGTGATTCATTCTCTTGTCATGTCTAAATCCCCCCGGTGTATTCCTCTGCCACTTTGTACACGTCTGATTTAGGAGCTGAGGGTGTTCCCTGCTTGCCCAGCCTGACAGGTAGCCTAACTTAGTTACTGTACAAACAGAGCAGGAATGCAGCAGGTCAGGCGCTCTTAACCTTGACTGGAAGGGGTGGTCTAATGCATTTAAGGTACCTCAAATGCATCTACGTACACGCAAACAAACACGCTCTACTAAATAACCTAATAAAGCATACTACATATTTATTCGCCAGCATAGTACACAGTGCTGTTTTGGCTGTTTGTATATAATAAATTATGTACTTTAGCATTTTATTCTAACAAGAAATGATACAAAGTAACCATCAATGGATGTCAAGGAACACTTTACTTCCAGCATTGCTATTTAGCTGTTTAATTATCTAAATACATTCTAAAGTTCCCTGTAAAGCACTTTGGTTAACATTCGTTGTGATATAATTGTCGTATAAATAAACTGACTTCCAATGAAATTTAGCAGAAGGCAAAATGTTTGTCCAAGAAAATTTTATTTGTATTTTTTCTTTTGTTTACCAAGATGTTCCTGGAGCTGTTCCCAATTAGTTTGAAATGTTTTCCAGCTGTGAGTCTCTTTGCGTAATGCATTGTGGGACTATAGCATCAACCAACCACAACAACATCAGCAAATTTACCATGCAAACTGACAAACCTCTAAGTATTTTACACTTTTACAGTGTGAACGCACTGCGATAAATACTCAGAACACGATAAGAATTTGTAGTATGTAACTGGGGCACAACTTGTGTGTCTTTTTTCTCTCAAACACACTCATACGTGCCTCCTGGTGTGACATCAGCTACGGGTGATTAATACTGTCAGTGAGGTTAAGTCTGGGCCATGTGTGAGCTCACTGTATGCACACTGGTGATAGTAGATGCACACAGACACACACTCACACTTTCAGTCACTCTTTCCAACCTCTGTAGGGGGCACTACCCGGCAGAAATGTGAGCTGGCCTTCTCAGGAATCAGAGAAACTTGCATTACCGTAACCCACATGGTACTGCCTCACCGTCTGTGTGTGAGCAGGAGCTCGTCTGAGTGCAAGCGAACTGCGTGCTCACATATCACAAGAGTGTGGAATTGTGTGGGCGCGTGTGCATTAGCGGGGAGGTGTGTCTGCCATGTGAGTGCGAGCGCGGTCTTGAACACAGCCACATCTCTTTCCAAAGCTAATAATTTTTCCGTCCCACCAAGCCAGACGGTGATGTCACAGCGAGAGCGAACGAAAAGAAACGGGGAGAGAGGAAAGAAGAGAGAGGGAGGTAGAAAGATGGAGGAGACTGTAGCTGAAAAACGCTCATTAACAATCTACAGGGCACCCTCAGTGTTTTATAAGTCAACCGCAAACAGCACCTCTGCTTAATGACAGGAAGGCATCCCTACAAATAGAGTGACCTCACTGCATGCCTTTATGTAATAAAGTCACACACGGGGGAAAAGTGAAATTCTGCCAGCACAAAGTCAGACGTTGGCTGACTCTACTGTCTCTCTCTGCCAGCTGGCTGAACAAAACACAATATCATGATGCGATAAAAAGGGACACCTATGGCACTGAGATTGTTGAAGTAGAAAATATGCAAACCAGATTTCTGGCTTGTCCGGGAAGGTGGAAAAACAGTGACATAACAGAATTTTTGTTTTTGACTAAGTTGTAAAATAAGTTTAGCCATTAAGTTTTTGACTGTCCACCTGAAATTGCTCAGTATAAAGAGATGAAACCCATGCAGCTTTAGGCTTTTACTACCAGCCGTGTTTAAGAAACGGCACAGAGCATGTCTTGTAGTTACGTTTGAAAGTATTAAGCAAGCTGTCAATAGTTAAATGTTGGGTTACGAATAAGAAAGGGATCGAATAAGAAGTGAAAAACATATGACGCGCATGTTCACATGCACGCATTTATGCACTATTGTACTTCCGTGTGGTTGTAAACAAATACAGTATGCTAACAAAGGCAAGACCCTTGCCAAAAGAGGCAGTCTGAGGGACTACAAAACCACAGAAATGCCCTCTTATGTCAGATTAGATGTTTGCTTCTTGCTAATTTAATTTATTTTGTGTTGTGTAAGAGACATAAAGCACACCAGTACAATTGCATTGCTAATCATTTCCACAACCTTTTGAGAAAAACAAGTGAAGAGAATCTGACAATACATCATTCGGAATGACACTGCCAGCTAAGACCGAGGGTTAATCAAGCTGATCCAATGCAGCTTTTCCAGGATTTAGAAAAGTTTACTAATACGTCTTTCACTTCAAATCCCCCAAAATTTCAACTCTTCAGAAAAAAAAGCCAAGTTATCAGGCTGACGCCCATGCATTTTTTCAAACTGAATCTACTTAGTATTGAAAACAGTTTAAAAGCTGTTTTCTCAGCCTACGGAGGACCTCAAAGTAAGTGAAAAAATATCCAAAAAGTTCAGAAACTGAGTTAAAAAGCTTTCAACTGCCACTGACTATACAGTATGTAATGACTATACTTTCGCCTTTTTATTACTTAATTCCCATGCAGCCAAAATTGCTGTTAAGATGGCAATGGATCAGACTGGCTGCATGTGCCAGATTGTGATAGAAATCAATGCAGGATCCAATGAAAATGTGTTGTGGGCGTATATGGAGTTGGCTCCTCCAGCTTTGAATACGCAGACTAAACCGAAGTTAGCTTAAGAAATCAATTTTGTGTAAACTGAAGGGCTCCTCACTCATGTAGATGGTGGAAATGATGATGGCACGCCGATGCATACGGCAACCAAGCTGCACAGCTTTTATGATGTTGTGTTCAGTTTAATATGAGCATATTATTACAGCAGAACACATTCATCTGCTGCCTCAGTTCACTGTGCTTATACTTAATGCTTATGATGATGGTTATGATACTGCTGAGCACAGCTGGTGTGATGTTTAGTGTTGGCTCGTCCTTGAGTGTTCACACTTCACTGAGAGAGGAAGAGAGTGGGTGGCGTACGTGTGTGGTTGGGTTAGGGAGAATGATAGGAAAGGACGCAGTTTTATAATCATTATATAAGATTTTTTTTTTCTCATCCAAAGTGTGTTACAAAGCCATGGCTGGATACATGATCTCAAACCTCCACAGGGATCATCCTCACATCTTTTTTGCTGCATGTCTGGCTTCACTAGGAATCAAACCTCTAACTCTGAAAATATCAGCGTTGAGCCACTGAGCTCACAGCTACTTTTGATGCGCGTGTCACCGCTGCTTTCCCTACCTGTAGCGGCCCCAGTATGGAGCTGGTGGTGTACATGAAGAAGAGTCGCAGGTAACTTAGAACGTTGGCAAAGGCAAACAGGCCCTCAGCCACCAAGATGGGATGGAAGGCATCCCAGTTCTTCCTCTCGGTGTCCTCCACATTCTTGAACTGAAGAACAAGCAAACATTCAGAAACACATACACCTAACAATCCAATGTGACACTAACTTACCCTTATTAACGGATAGGTTCACTGCATTTAAACCACAAACGAAGCATGGTTTGTTGGTAGAACTAGCTGATTATACTATGAAGTTCACAGTTTTGAAAATTAGATTTGCAGGAGGTCTAAATCCTGACCGCAAAGACCCTATGCAATGCATATTTTACATCTCTTCCTGCTCTACCCAAACCTGATTAGTTAAATCAAACAATTCGGTGTGCTCGCTAGCTGTTGATTGGTGGAACACACCTGATTTAGCTAGGCCTAATGACTGCCCCAGTTGACTGTGTTTAAACAGAAGCTGCAGCAGAGTGGTATCAAAACAATTAAGGCAATAGTTCTTCAATTTTCGGGTGTACACTTATTCACTTTCTTGCCGAGAGTTAGATGAGAAGGTTAGAACTCTTGTATCTGTCCAGTGAAGGTAAGCCTACAACTTGCAGATGGTTATCTTAGCTTAGCATAAAGACTGGAAACAGGGGGAAACCATTAGCCTGGTTGGCCAAGACTCCAGGAAGTCACTGCGCCTGGCCAATGAATATTCAAGCACACAACCCAAAGTAAAGCCACAACTTGTCGTTTTTAAACTTCTGTTTTTGTATGGATTAAACAAATGAGATAGGATTCATTAGTGTGTTAATTAATTTTTTGTTTCCATTCCTTATTCTAAGCTAAGCTAACCGGCTGCTAGCTTTATATTTAACGGACAGACATGAGATTGATATCTATCTCTTCATCTAACCATTTAACTCTGGGCAAGAAAGCCAATATGTGTATTTTCAAAAATGTCAGCCTTTAACTATGATATAAATCAAACAAAAATGTTGAAATAACCTATACAATGTATGGGGCTTTTTAATGAAATTAGGTAACAGAAGTTTTTGTCAGTAATGTAAGAGTTTCAGACTGTTTCTACTGCATAGTCAGTGGACCTACATACTCCACCCACACAGATGATTTCACTTATTTTGACTGATTAGACCTCTTTCTCAAGATTGTGGGTACATGCACAGACTGTGCCTGATTGGCATATCCCTCAATCTCCTGTAGTACCTGTTAAGGTGAGAAAAATCACACTTTGAGTCCAGTAACCTAACATAATTCCCAGCATAGCTTTTCCCAGCAGTGTAATCAATCAGAGCAACTGAAAACACCTGTGTGGGAGTGAACTACTAATGTTTTTCCCAGAAAATGGATATATAGTAATCTTTCAACCTTTCAAGCCAACAGTAGCAGAGAAGTTATCTGTCTTCTAAATCTAAATAGTGTGTGTAATGTGTGTGTACCTTGCTATGAGCAACTATCTTGAGGGCAAAGGTGGCTAGGTAAAGGGAATTCATCACGAAGCTCAGCTGGTTCCTAGACTCGTCCAGAAAGTCTTCCAGCCCCTCGTACCACAGACGCTTCACGTCCGACCACACCATCCCTGCAGGAGAGCAGGAATTCACCATCACCACACACACATATACACACACCACTGGAAAAAAATGTCATCCCTGACATTTTAAAAACGCTTCCAGATTCTGCCGCAAGTCATCTCACCAGAGGGAGCCCAGGGGGGACATGAATGTATGAGACACTGAGATTAATGTGCTGAAAACGTGTCATCTGTGGGATTTAGGGAGGTGTGCGGAATTTAATAAAGACGTGCGTCTGTGTCCTTTTGTGTCCAAGTAGAATTTCATCAATTCTAAATGTACAGTGGGGATAATAAAATTAAGACTGAAAGCTTGACTCCAGCCGCAAGCCAAGGCACAGTGACACTCTCTATGCCTTGATTCAGAAATTATTACATTAGATTGAACCTGGTTAATCTGTTATTGGTTTCCATGGTTTCAACAGAAAGTGAGCAGAGGAGCGACAGGCTTTGGCACAGAAAACCCTTTTAGGTATTGTTTCACACATGAATTGTTCCTGTCTCAGAATAAATTCCATTCATTTTGTCTGGTGCGTGGTAGTAGTGTGTGCACTTCTACATAAGTGCATAGACAGCGAGGCACACATGCGTGTAGCCCAGCGTGCAGACACACACTCACAGTCTCAGCATCTGATTTCCCCATTAATGTGAGGCATCTGGCTCGGGGGAATAGCAGGATGGAGAGAGCAGGAGAAAGAGGAGAGGAGGGGTAGCGTGGGAGAAACAAGAGAGAACAATGGAAAGCAAAATGACTGAAAAGCTGCTGTATGATTTGTGAGTGCCGTCTGTAGACATGCAGCACGTGTAGCAACTTTAATTGCTCCCTTTCACATCCTGATAACATTTGCATTCGAAATCTAATTCTTGTTATTTAACTCATCTTGGGCATTTTGTCGATGCTGCAGAGACTCCGGAGCTTGAAACCTGCTGCACCATTGCAGCACATCTTGCAGTGAAGCTGTTTTGCAATGAGGCAGCCGCGAAGGGAAAAAAACTGCCGAAGTTATTAATATTGATCTTTGATGTTGCTCTTTTGCAGTACTTAAGGAATCTTTCCCCCTCTAGTGGGCTATCTGGGTCTGTGGAAAAACCCATTACACTTCTCTCTAATGACTCAACTACTGATCTCACTCTTGCAATGTACAGCATAAATTGCAAATTACGCCACAACCATCTTCATAACATTGAATAATAGAAGTCAATTGCTTCTATATCCTTTTATAACCTGTCAGGTGCAGTTATTGAGATGATTTATCAACCTGGCGATGAAACCTAGACCAATGAGCTGTGGTTACGATGCTGTGTGTTTGGTGGAGAGGGGTAGGATGCTGCAACCATGAGACCAGTGTCTCTTCTGAGAAGGCAGGGCCATTAAAGCGATTGAATGATCATGCTAATGGTTTCTTGGCAGAAGAGGAAGGTAAAGAGGCCCAATCCCCAGAGAGAGAGAGAGAGACAGGGTCAATTTCTGACTGTCACTACCCAGCCTCGTCCGAGCAGATGCGGCTCGTGCACACGTGTTTGCCTTCGTGCAAATATATGTTTGCATGTATGTGGGTGTGAGTCCAGTGATAGCAGCACTCAAACGGGCCACGGGGGAAAAAGGACGAGCTGCCTTTCTGTAGAGCTCAATTAGAAGCACAACTGACTTAATCCAGTCAAGCCAGGCTTTCTGTCGTTCAGTATAGAAACAGCTGTTTGTCATGTTATGCCTGATAGGATTATGGATGCAGGATACTGGACTTTAGCCAGACCAGAGCAGGAATCTCTCATTTTCACTCTACTATGCAATGTTATTCTATTGAATTCTGGTTTGTATGATTGAATTCTTATTCTATTCTTTCTTCTATTGTGTCCATTAGGAGATGAATATACATATTATGATTGCAACATACATGATACACCTCTACACATAGCATACATACATTAGTACGTTATTTACTGCATGAAAGCTGACTTGAGGTGGGGTTAAAAAAGCTGACCTATGATCCAGAGGATAAGCAGGTAATCTATCATCTCCAGCGCAGGGCCCATGGTGTTTTTCTTGCCCTCGTTGTAGACCAGAGAGTACAGGTTGAGCAGCAGCAGGAAGGTGAAGTAGGAGGCGCTGTGGATGATGAACTTGACGAAGGGCGTGTGGATGATCTGGCCCACGCGGGAGCGCGGCACCAGAAGGTAGCAGACAGAGAGCAGCGGCCAAAGCATCGCCACGCTCAGCACTGTGGCCATCTTCAGACAGGTGTGCTTGCGCCGGTAGCTGGCCGTCTCTCCAAACCAGACGGTGTTGAGGAACTGTTGACAGTTGGACTGAGCCACAAACTGTAAGAGGGGCATCAGGGGAGAATGATGTGAGGACGTGACACTGATAAAAATTACAGATTGAATTATCAAATTAAGTTCATTTTTTAATCGAGTCAGTTGAAATTCATGAGCTTAAAGGAATGGTTCAACATTGTGGAAAATATGCTTATTAGCTTTCTTGCAGAGAGTTAGGTTAAACGCCACTCTCATGTCTCTCGGATGAATATAAAGCTACAGCCAGCAACCGGCTAGCTTAGACAGGAAACAACTGACCTGGCTCTGTCCAAATGTAACAGCTATAAACGTATCAATATTCTCTCCGCAATAAAAATCCAACCACAAGCAGTAAGTAAGACTCGAAGGTTAAGGGAGTAGTTCTCTGTTGTGCAGCCTTAAGAGGAATCTTATAAGTGTTATTTCTCCAGCAGGAAACAACGGTGAGCCACTAGCTGTACTGTGATATATGAGTCAAACTGTTGACGCTGAGCCATCCCAGCTGTAAATTGCCCCACAGCTTCAAACTTCCAGCTTTAGTTTGACTGCCGTTGCCTGGAGGAAGTACTTTACCCTGCCAAACTCATATTTCACAAAGACAAGCACATGGTGTGCTGGAGCAGATGTTAAGTCTGACATATAGTACAGTAAATAATGACCTCTTATTTACTGTACTATATGTCGGACTTAACATCTAACAGCAGATAACAGATAGTGTTATTGTTTTCTCTCCACTAACCTGTGTAATACATCAAATCAATTCCTCAGTATTGCAGATTGGCTTGCTACTGACGCTGCCAAAAAGTGGCGGTGACTTTGCCTGTCTAACCTCTTTTTGGTTGTACTTGATGGCGAGCTTGAGTCGACTGAGGTTCATGCGCTCCTCCAGCAAGCCCCTCTTGTCGATGTGATCCTCACTGGACGTGTGGTTGAGAATCACTTCTAGCTCTCGAGAGTTTCGAGCCTGAGCCAGCAGGTCCTTGGCAAACATCTTACACTGCTTCGCCAGCTCCTCATAGTCATTCCTGGAGCAAGGAAGTTAGATACGATCAGACAGCATGAGAGTTTAC
>NTHP01000202.1:728189-741411 GCA_003416845.1 Oplegnathus fasciatus | reverse complement strand
AGTTTCTCTGTCTTTATGTGCAAAGAAATTAGATAAACGTGCACTGACATGACAGATGGACGTGCAGCAGTTGATAGCAATCATACCTGAACTCCACCTCAACCAGGCTGAGCTCCTTGAGGTCTGTACTCAGCTCAAAGGCCCTGAGTATGGGATCTTCTTCAGTCAGCATGATCAGAGAGGGGCTGGCCAGGCAGCGGTAGATGTCCAAGCGGAACCTAAGCCAGAAAAACCAAGGTGGATGGGGAGGTGAAAGTGTGTGTGGGGGGGGTGCAAATGTGAAAATGTGAGGGAAGAAACAGGACAAAAAAGAGGTGCACAGATGGGAAAAAAGGAAATCTAGAAACAAACATCCAGCCTTCTACTGTAGCTGTTTCATTTTGTACCTGCTTTGACCTCTTATGTTGTTCGCCAGCCAAACTGCAGACTGATTCATTTAGCTTACTGTGTGGGAAGCTACACTGTCCTGCAGAGCGAATAAAAATGGCCAGCAGAGGAGATCAGCAAAATCTCATCTACAAGTCTAAGATGGTATCAGAAACCAAGAATCACTACTTCCCACAGGAAAAGCTGCTGTTTTTGCAGTAGTTTTTGTAGTGATTTCATATTTCACTGTAAAACCACTACTGATATGAAAAAAAGGATTATACCAATACTGGCAGACCAAATACTGGCTCTCCATAGCTAGATAAGTAGAGCTTGGCAGTAACAGAGAGCATTAGGATTCCTCTGTGGGACGAGAGAACTGTAAGCATTCACTGTACTGTCAAAAACTGGATATACGCATTCACAAAAAGTCAATGCATATGATACTAAATCATTTCTCTCCAGATGCTTACGATGACAAGCTGATGCTATCATCAAAACAAGGTGCCACGATGATTCACAGGGACCTTTCCTGAACATTTCGCTTGACAGACCAATTGATTCATAGCCATTTTTAAGCTCCTACATACCAGAGCAAACCAAAACGATGATCACGTAAAATAACACAGGCATCGTCTGGAAGACAAAAGCAATTCCAAGCTATGGTAATTCAGCGCAACTCTAGTCTTCTGGTTTAGATCAACGGGAGCTTAATGCAGCCATCTGTGGAAAGCCAACGCTGTTTATACTATTACATTTTTTGTGTTCCGGATCTCTGAGGTGGCCTGTACCTGGAGTGGCGCAAGCTGTCCTTCTTGTTTTTAGCGTTGCAGAGTGTGCACTCGCAGCCTACGGCGTGGGGCCGGGGAAGTGAGATGTCCTGTTTCAGCAGCATAGTCAGGATCTCGTAGTTGTTCCTGTGGGCTGCCAGGATGACTGGAGCCACGTCCATGGTGGTGGAATACTCCGGGTTCTGAATCCGCTGCATCAGTTTCTAAAAAAAAAGGATGGAAATATAATGTGGAAAATACTGTGCAGAAATGATAGGAAAAGATCAGTTATATCAGGTTTTTCTTTGCATCTACAGTGCCTTTCTTTAAAAGCAGTAAGGGAGAGGAGACTAACAGCAATGGAGGGCTTGGAAGATCGCCTCGGCCTGTGGTTGAGGAGGATGTCCACAGCTCCCACCACCTCAGAGTCTATGGCCACCAACAAGGCATCTGTCGCCTATACACAAACAAATCAGGTAGCAGTTTACATGCCAAAACACAACACGCAGCGATAGTAAACTCTGATATAATAATACAGAGAAAGTAATTTTTTGTGCATTCGTTGTTTTGTCCTGTGTGTGTTTACTACCTGGCAGCCATGCTCCAGAAGAAGCTGCAGGATGTCTAGGTTCTCGTTCTCGATGGTGATGGTGACGGCATCCCGCCCGAGCACGTCCACACAGTTGATGTTGAGCTCGCCGTGTCGGTTCTCCTCGAGCAGCTTCTTCACCATGTAGTAGTCACCTGGGAGGGCCCGCCAAAGACAAAGCAGCATGAGGCGCAATCCACTTCAGGACATTCTTGCAAAGTCAGATCCATAAAAGCGGTGAAGTATTATCTGTGCACGGCGCCAAATGGACTCACACGGCTTCAGGCGGGAGGCAAACACTCTCACGGAGCCAGCTCGGCTCCAGCGGTCCTGTTAACCCCAGCCGTGTGTAACCATAACAAATCCCTCAAAGGACAATTTCTGTTGCTGAGCCATGTTTAGACAGACTTTATATGGTCACAGTGGCAGTTGCCGGCCTGTACACCTAAAACAACCCCCGCCTGTACAATGTTCTTAACTTATCAATGAAACATTCTCCTCCCATCTGACGAGATGCCTCTTTGCTATTTTACGCTTGTGCCGTAACTACATGTTGTGTGGTTTCTCTTCACTTTGTCTGCATTCACTTTTCCTAGTTAGGAGCTGTGAAAAAACAACACACCAGGGAGAGAAACTTTGAGAAGAGCAGACGTTCAGCTAAATATATCTTAACCCCCGTGGGCAAATTTCCACGGCAGCCAACATGTAGGCAGCTGTGAGAGGTATTCACTGGGAAAAATGTGGTATGACTGTACAGTTTGCTTGCTGCAATGACCCTGCTGGAAATCTATCAGGCTGTTAGTCATGGTGGATTTCACCTGATATCAGACACAATGCTTCAGTGATATCTGATCAATATTGTGAGCCTGCAGCTGTCAACTCATTCCAACATTCACATGAGCTTTTCCGTGACATTAAACGCATCATGTTGAGTATAAAATACAATGATAATAGGATTGGGTTCACTTTGGAAGAAACAAGAGACAAATAACGACAGACCTTTCTCGCATGCCAGCAAGAAGAGCTTCTCATCCAGCGTAGTTTCCTCCTTCACCTCTCTCACGTCTTTCAAGGCCAGAAATTTATCCGGAGAGGAGGCGTCCGTGCCCTGGTACAGAGCTGCCATTACGACGGAGAGCGAGTACGGCCAAACACTGATGTGCATCCCACTAGAAACCGGCGACCATTACACAAGAAAGCCCGTCATATGGGGTGACATTGGAGAAATCCTTTTTTTTGTTGTTGTTGTTGTTGTTGTTGTTGTTGTTGTTGTGTGTGTGTCGCAGCGCAGCAGAGGCTTAACGCGTCGTCATGAGACCAAACCAATTTCATCAAGTGTGGTTATTGCCGTCGCATCTCTGCTGCGTTCGCTTGCGCGCTTCTAAGAAAAATCCCTTGCTTTAGTCTTTTTACGCACTAAATGACTTCAAACTTCGGGTTCGCGGATGTAAGCGGCGACTGCAGTCCGACAAAACGACGCGGTCATCTCCCTCGGCGTGTTTACATGCACCATCTTCTCGCATCGCAGGCTCCTGGGGATCTTTCTGGTCCTGATGCTGCTGACGAGGCGCCTACTGCGCATGTTCCCTCCTCCACCTGCTCGCTCACTTCGCAGGCGCAAAGCCGCCGTGCCTGACGATTGCGTAACAGGGCTATTCAGTGCTGACTCTCAGTTTGTGTTTCCATGCAGAGATAGGCCTCCTGTGTCTGGATTCTTCACACTGCAAAAATACATTGAAAGCTAAACAGAAATCATGCAGATTAGATTTATTAGACATGTGTTTATATACATGTGCTGACTAAATAGCAGAATCCAGTGTGTATTTTTAGTCTAAACATGCAATATAAAGCACTAACAATGTTAAATATATATATATATATATGATGAAAGAAAAAAAACACGCCGTCTGTGCACAGACCATAGCCCCTGCTAGTATAATGTGAGCATGTCCATGTAACTGATGTGTTTGGACATGCATGGGTGACATTTACTGCATATGGATAATGGAAAGAGAGGGAGGGAGATAACTGGGGTCTGTATATAGTCTGTGGCAGACTGTGAGGGAACACGTATGGGGGATACGCACAGCTGTCCTCCTGGCTCTGAATCATATCCACGCATGCCACAGTCGGTCTGTAACACTTATCTCAGATCAGTAAGCATCCGTGTAAATAATGACAGAGAAATAGAGAATGTGATGATAGAGAAAGCAAAGCAATTTGCAACTGTACGGTTCACAATGTTTTACATTTGAATAAAACATTTCCTCCCAGTAAATAAGGTTGCTGAGGAAAAAAAAAAGTCAAAATGGTGTTATAAAATGTGAATAAAATTGTTTAATTAACATTTTAATGCAACACAGGAAGTCAAACCATAGACCAAAACCATAAACCATCAAGATTAAAAAGCAAAAATGTCAGAAATTAGCTGATTGTAAATAGGCCTTTTTCACAGCAGACATTTTGACGAAAAGCACATGTGTTACTAATAACATTAACAATTGCTACATTCTATTCAAGTGTCCCAATAAGCTGTGACAGTGTGACAGCGGGCCAGAACGCACAATACCAGGACCCCAAAACTGAATCCATCCCTCATTTTATTATTTACACCAGTGCTTTTCCAACTGTTGACATGTCAGATGTTTTCTGTGGAAAAGGCCTCTTGACAAATTGTTTGAATCAAACAGCTGCTCAAGCAATTGGCAATTTAAAATGGTTGTAAGAATAAAACTTTCTTTGTAAGTCTGGTAATGTAGCAATGTCTTAAAACAACACGTATCAAAAATGTAATGAAAATCTATCCAATTACAGAGTTAGAATTATTTGATAGGCAGTTGCTATGCTAAATCCTACATATACATGTAGGCTACTGATTACATGCACTGAAAGGGGGAAAGGATTTTGCAATATTATAAAGATAATACCTATCAATATTATTATTTAAATGAATTACTGTTGCTCTCTGCGGTAATGAGGTGTCATGACATCCACCTGAACAAGCACACACAATATTATAAATCAAGTCTAAGAGTTTAAAGAAAAGCTCAAAATAGTGCATATTCAGTCAGACTCGGCCCGTAGTAATTAACATTAATAGAGCAGCTATTAAATTTTATGAGCATTTTAAAATAAGCTTTTCCCCATCCACTTCATTTCTAACCAATTATACTTGCAAGTGGAGAAAGGGGCCCCATAGCTGCACTTTATTATCCAACAACACAGCATCCCAGAACGGCCCTCAGTTAATCAGACCAAACTAAATTACAAAGAAACAAAAAGAAAAAGATATACAATGTAGGTAGGACACATACAGACTGTTATTGGGTGCGAGATGCAGGAATTACACTGTGCCACATTATCAGATTTACAGCAAGCAATCCCAAACTGAGGAAGATAGTTTAGGAAAGGAATATCGAAACAAATGTGGACTCTTTCTAAAACGTGAGCGATGTATAGTCTGAATGATTAACAGTTTTTCTTTTCTTCTTTTATGTAGAAATATAACTCTATTAAAATTACATTTGTGACAAATTTTTATAAGCTCAAGGAAAGCCAACAACAGAAACTGCTATTAAATATTCCCCCTGTGGGATTTAGTGATTACTTCCCACTGCTAACATTTTTATCGGTTGCTCAATAGCCCTAAATGTTGATAAAATAGATCATTTACATATATGATGTGTAAATGCTTTGGTAAAGTAAAAAAAAATCTGTTGTTATGTCGATAATTTTTAGGGCTAAAAAGAGAAAAGTGTGTTTCTTTGTCTTGATTGGAAACATTGTGCTCCAGCAGAGGGCAGTCTGCACAAAGGTTTTGTACTGTAAACATCCGCATTGGATGAGTACTATAAAATGAATATCTATGGGATGGAAGGATCAGCAACCACTGCGCACTTTACAGAGCATACAGAGTAATTATTCACCGTATAGACCACTAACCTATATCAAAGCTTTTTTCAAAACCACTTACAGTACACACAGCTTTACTTGATCTATAATAGATATCTTCTTAGGAAAACAAGGCTGCATTGTTGTCATTTTGTAGGATCACACAGAAACAGACCAAATGAACTAAATAACAAAATATTTTGGTGGCACAAGATATATAAAATAGGTACAATAAGGTCACAATAAAATCACACATTGTTACCATGAAATCACTAAATCCCAATCTGGATATCACAGGCCCAGAGATTTCTGATCAGGGGTCAGAGGGCCCAACCCCTTTCCCTCAATCTTTTCTGCTGTTCAATTGTGCAGGCCTGTAATCCCAAACTGGCAAGCCTCTTAGGAAAGATGATTTTCAATCTGTGGAGCATGTGGCTTCCTCTGTTCAAACACATGGCCCTACAGCTTCCCAGGACTTGTCAGTTCCTGGGGAACAGCTGTCAGATGTCAGATTTCAGCTGATTCCACTTGAGAGGAGTGTCAGTCACTGTTGCTGACTGTTTCCAACACAGTCAATTAAAAAGAACGCAGCAGTATTTCTTTAGACTTACTGTTATACTTTATTTTCACATATTTAATTTAATCTATTAGCACAAACAACGTCCCTGTGGTACTCTAACGGGAGCATATTTTTGCTGCAATGTGTGTATGGTACTTTACTTTTAATTAATAATAGAATTTTTCCTTTAGGGTAGGGAGCTGTATTTTTTCTTATAGATCTGGGCTACCCTCTTGAGGCTGTAGTGGGAAAAACAAATACATTTAATTTGAAATATTGATCCTTCTCTGTAGTCATGCACTATGAAGAGAACACACATAATAGGAATGTAAATACAGGACTTAATAGAAATTTAAAAACTTAAAAACAGATGCTTTTAAACAAAAAAGAGTGTTAAAGACGATGGGGATGGATGAGATGTGACGTTTGTAAAACGAGAACCATTAAAATCCTGTAAAGCACGTGCACCTGGTACAGTGTGCAGCTGCGTGTCTTAAAAACAGACGGGTGGTGCGTGGTTACAAGGGTGCAGATAGCGAGGTAGACCTCTCTGAAACACAACAACAGCATCATTTCCCACAGTCTACCATTGCTGCGATCTGTGGGAGCCAGAATCGAGCCCCGCGACGAGACGGACGCGCAGCACGTCCAATGGCGCAGCCCGCTGACGCACGACGCCGCAAACGCGAGCCAATATAGTCCCTCTGTAGGCGGGCCCTTCCCCCCTTGTATTCTGATTCAATCGGTCCAGTTTGTATTAGTTGGACGAGCGGAGGAGCAGGAAGAACGGGGGGGGGAAATCTTTCACCAAACGCTCTAAGTGTGGATACCGGCCATTCGCTGCTCCGTTATGGCCAGATGCGGAATGATACGAGCTCCAGCCGGGCGCGCCAAATCGTGACGCTTTTATTGTCTGCGGTGCCTGAATCTTAGCAGGCTGCTCTCCCAAGGATGCATCAGATGATAACTGCGCAGGGATGCCTCCGCTGAACGTGGACAAACAGGGCGTCTGTTACAGTGATGAAGGCTTCTTGCTTTTTGTTTTGAACACGGGCCACCCACAGAATCACCGCAACGCTCGCTATGGACAACTTCAACGCTCCTCTCACCCGTCGTTCCTATGAAGAACATTGCGCAGTGCAGTGAAAACGGGATATCGTGTTGTGGATTTGGAATTGGTGGTGAATATATTACCTAATAAGCTGGCATTCAACTGGGTATCCATCCCCAGTATAGGCTGTATACATTCTGCAGAGCGTGTTGGTGCACAGTCAATGTAAGGAGCTTTGTTAAGTGGTGAGAGCCACTCTCCGAGGGTACAGATGAGAGGCAAACAATATCATCAACCACTGAAGTTGACAGCGCCTTGGGAGAAGGATGCTGGCTTTGGGAGGAAGCTCAAAACCTACAGGAATCATACCAAGATAATAGCACAGCCTGGGATCGTGATGAAAGTCCTCCGCAGGAAGAGGATTGTGTTGTTTATGGCCTATTTCTTGCTGCTAGTCCTCACTATGCTTAACTTGGCTAATTATAAATGGACTAAGGAGCCACAGCAGTGCAATCACCAGATGAGGAGCACCACTTATCAGAGCAGATCTGACATTCGCTTCCTGTACAGGCCCTCTCTGGCCAAAAAGAGACAGCTCATCTATGTTCTGACCACCTGGAGGTCAGGCTCGTCCTTTTTCGGGGAGCTTTTTAACCAAAACCCTGAAGTGTTCTTCTTGTATGAGCCAATGTGGCACATCTGGCAGAAACTGTACCCGGGAGATGCAGTGTCTTTACAAGGGGCAGCCAGGGACATGCTCAGCTCCTTGTACCGCTGTGATCTGTCTGTTTTCCAACTTTACAACAGCCCCGGGGGCAAGAATTTTACCTCCCTGGGACTATTTGGGGCCACCCTCAATAAAGTGGTGTGCTCCTATCCCCTCTGCTCAGCCTACCGGAAAGAGGTGGTGGGGATGGTGGACGATAAGGTGTGTAAAAAGTGCCCCCCTCAAAGCCTTAGAGTGTTGGAGGAGGAGTGCCTCAAATATAACACTATAGTCATTAAAGGGGTACGCATTTTGGATGTTAACGTGTTGGCCCCACTCATGGAGGATCCATCCTTGGATTTGAAGGTGATACACCTGGTCAGAGACCCGCGGGCAGTGGCCAACTCCAGGATCAAATCCAGACATGGCCTGATAAGGGAGAATTTACAGGTGGTCCGCAGCAGGGACCCAAAACTTCGCCGGATACCTTTTGTGGATCCTGGTCACAAAGCCAACAAGAAGGACGGCTCAGACTACCACTCCATAGGGGCCATGGAGGTGATCTGTGACCGCACCTCCAGGACTTTGAGGACTGCCTTAAACCCACCCAGCTGGTTGAAGGGGAAGTACATGGCCGTGCGGTACGAGGACCTGGTGGAGAACCCGGTCAAGACCCTGCGGAACATCTACCGCTTCGCCAACCTCACCACCAACCACGACATCGAGTCGTTTGCGCTGAACATGACCAGCGGCTCCAGCTCCTCCTCTAAGCCATTCATAGTCTCGTCCAGGAACGCCACACAAGCTGCTAGCGCATGGAGAACAGTGCTCAGCATTCAACAGATCAAACAAGTGGAGGACTACTGCCACCATGCCATGTCTGTTCTAGGGTACGAAAGGGTCAGAACAGCCGGGGAGGCCAAGGACTTGAGCAAATCACTACTGACACACTCCAAACTGTGAAAACGTACTCACCACCAAAGACCTTTTAATTTAATGTTCATTTTGCATCGAGTGCCGTTTCCTCTTATTGTGGAATTAAAGCTTTACTTTAAATCAGTGTTCGAGGAGCTCCACTGGCCACATTTGGAATGTATCATGTTTCTCTCAGTTGAATTGCGGTGGTATTTGAAGGGACCACTCCTTTTATACTGGAATACTGGATGTGTTTGACAGTGCAAGGCCTACGAACAAAGACTTAATTAGTGAAGCTGCAACAATGGGGGGAAAAAAAACAACAACAACTGTATAATTCATGTATCTTGTTATGATGACACTTTAAAGTGGATGTTTTGGGGTTATTTTTGAATGTTCAAAACCTTACAAAAAAAATCTGTTTTTCCAGTCTCCATACTGTCTGTTAAAGTGAAAATAGCGGATGAAAGAAAAACAAAAAAAACAGAACAACCGATAAAAGAAGAATCGTCATTGCTAATGTTTATTTGTAAGATCTGGTTGAAGTCAAAGACAATCAATACAGTGGTTTGTTGATGTGCCATAGGTAGAGGTGTGATGAGTAGGCTACATCTGAACAGCAGTAGTGATATTTCTAGATAAAAAAAAGAAAAAAGGATGTTTTGATTTTTGTCACCAAATCCTCGCAGGATGATATCATGCACTGTGGACAATGTCATGGCTCTGGAGCTGGAAAGTCTCTCTCTCGGTGTCGGTGTAAGCAGTCTGTTCTACCATTTCAAATGTTTACAATTGCTTGCTCTTATGAAAAACACATGATCTGGGAATAATGCATTGAGTAAAGTTCACAAGTTAACGAGACAGTTCAAGCATCTGTGTTGGAACAACCCGCACTGCTTTACATGTAAAAATCACCATCAGAAACATTAGCACGAGACCAGTGGTTCTCAAAACTTGGTGCATGAAGCAAGGTTCCCTTAAAAATGAAAGTAAAATACAACATGGAGAGCCACTGGATTTAATCAATGTTGTAGTAATGCTATTAATATGTATTTTGAATTACATATAGGTTTTGTTCTTTATATTTATGATATGTTTCAAGGCATACTTTAGTCCAGTGCATTATGTAATACTGTGCCTTCCCTCACCATTTGAGAACCATTGTGCTGGAATAATGACACATTTGTTGCTATTTGCTGCATAACTTAAAGGTGCCCTGTGGAGTTTTCTTGTAAACAAAGTTTCTTTTTACATTCAGCGTTTCTCACGCAAAACACATTGCGTGTGTCTTTTGAGTGTTGAATGCATTTCCTTCCTCATAAAACCGTTATAAAGCAAATTTGTCTTCAAATTTTGAAGCCTGCATTGTTTACATCAGTGTTTACCTCCCGGCAGTCCTTTTTCTTCCCCGCCTCTGCTGGTGCAGTGATGTGTTTCTTGGTGCTTTTAATGCTACCTGTAGATCAATGGATTAGCGTGAAGTGTGTGTTCCGTCATCCGCGTGCATGTGCGTCCCCGCGCACGAGAACAAACGAAACAGGGACCCACGCCTACAAACATTGCTCTATAATGTTACTAGTGGCCAAAAACTCCACAGGGTACCTTTAAGTAAGCATCATAAAAATGTGATAGTCAGAAATACTCTATTCATTAGTTGGTAGAAGTAATTATTACAGTCACTTGAGAACTTCAATTTTGTGACAACACGGCCCTAAAGATCTCAGAGAAATGGCTACAAATGGGAAATACCCTAATATTAAATGAGTTGAAGACAAAGTTAACAGTATAAAAGTTATAGGGACACTAAATGAATCCATCCAGATTTTGATGTGATTTGCTGAGGTTAAAGGTTCACTTCAGTAAAACAGCTACAGTTACATTTGGTTCGTGATGCTCAAAGTGCCCAAAAATGACGCTCGGAAAGCTCAACAGGCAGCGTCTTCCCTCAACAAGGTTACACAGAAAAGTTGTAAGACCATGTTGTGAGCAGTTTCTTCGTCCCTCACAGAGACAGATGCTGTAGCTGGTGGGCGTACGTCAGTGAGCAGTTCTCAGTGAAAACACTGAAAAGAAGGTTCGCGGTTCATCAGAAGGAACTGTCTTCAAATGTCAAATTTAAATGTTTTGATACTTTCAGCATCACCGACCAAATCACACCAGAACTAGATTAAAAAAAATGTTTAATTGTGTGTTTTTGGGGGAACTGTTCCTTTAAGGATAGAACTAAAGGTTGAGCATGAGGACTCATGATGAAAGGCTATCATTCAGTCTCTTGCTCAAAACAAAACTGAATTCAAACATCGGTGCAAACAAAGGAGGGCCTCCATCGTATGTTTTTGCAGCAATTGAGAACTGAAACAGAGGAGCATTCCATAGATGCACCCATGCATTCACAACATTAAACAGAAAAGCCCTCACTTCAAGGACAATGGCTTTATTAATATGAGAAAAACACATGCACAAAGGCTAACCTTCACAGATTATATGTGCAGTACACAACACCCTTAACACTTAAGGGAAAAGGGGCCCTGAGATTTAAAACACACTCAGAAAGCAGAAAATTGTAGTCCATAAGGAAGCCTCACACTGCTGATAGTCTCTTTTCCAAATGCTGTTAATATACTTAAGCATTTGGAAGCATTCAAGCCCGCCGCAGAATGATAAGCAAGATGCAGAGGGAGATGAGGGGGTAATAAATTCAGTGGAATACATTTTAAATGAGTTAAAAGGATTGCAGAGGAAAACAGTGCAGTAAAAGTTTAATAAGGAGTCGGGGAAGAGCAAAGCAAAGTTGGCACAAAAATACTGTTTCAGCTGATTAAGGGAAATAGCAACGCTTTCAATCACAGTAGACTTTCGTGAGCAATTCTCCCTAAAGCTTGGAACCAAGACATTATGTAACCAAGTAGCATGAAGCTGCTCCACTGGTAATTAATGTGTGACTTAACATGTTGCATTTTCACCCAAACCGTCGCATTATAATTTAGCTCGCTGTGTGAAAAAGGGCACTGTGCACACATGGGTCAATTACTGCTTCCTGTTGGTTGTGTTAGACATTAGGCACTTAAATTGTACAAGATCTATTTCGGCTATTAAATTCCTTGAAACTGGAGCAAAACAAGCTGAGAAAGTCATCAGCAGAGGAACAGAAAGAGCAATGGCCTTTGTAATTGTTTTTTTTTCTCTCTCTGCGAGTGTGTCTTTGCATGCATGTCAGCACAAGGGGGGTGCATGACCTTTCGGGAGCTATTGTAACTTGGACTCCCGGTCGGCTCCTCTCAGATGCCCTGGCCAGTGACCCCGTTCACTGTGGGAGGCAGAGCCCTAGCCTCAGGGCGGCAGAGGCTGATAAGCTGGGGTCAGAAGTGATTCCTGGAGCTTCAGGCCTCCTTGGCGAGAGCTGGAACAGTGCCAAGGCCCAGGTCTCCCTCCAACAGGTCTTCCTGGTGCTCGGATCCAGAGTCGCCTCCTATAGATACAAGCCAGTTCTCTGTTTTGTCCAAATTAAAGGTGGAGTCATCTGGTTCAGTCTCACACAGCTGCTCCTCGTCCTGAATAGCAAGTGGAAAATTGAAACTTAAATTTCTTTCTGTTCTTCTGAAGATATGCACAGCATGTAGCAACACAAGGGAAGTCTTACCTCCTGGTTATGGGGGCTGCCGAAGAGTCTAGCAAATACCCCACACCACTGTGGCAGTGAGTCGGTCAGCGGAGGGCCACAATGTGTCAGCAGCGGCTTTAGATATCTGTGACCTTGTTAAGGCATGGTGGCAAAGGTGTGTGAGTGTCAATGACAGTAAATGGGAGAGAAAAATAGTTTGTTTTTAGCCTCTTCCAAATCTGGCCTCAGGCCACCAAGTCATAACAGTAATAATTTTAGCAGAACCAAAGCACATTCCACTAGGGGCACATTTTGCGATTGTGTGTGAAAATAAGTAATTGCAGTGCTTTACTGACGTATTTTAGAGGGTTCATAAAGGTTCAGAATCAAGGTATAAAATCTTAGTTGTATTACCATAGCCAAGTATGTTATTTATGGATGGGACCAAAGGATGTAAGGGGGGATGTTTATTGTTTTAACCGCAGATGTGGGAGGGCAAATCTGAGGCCAGTGACTATGTTAGAAAGAACTGGTTAAAGTGAGTCATTCTTCTCTGGAGAAAAACATGTCATACACACATCCATAAATGCACAATATTTTATACAGAAGTGATATATTAGAAATGGGAACTATAAATCTGGGACATTTGCTGTTTTTCTTGAACGTACTGTACCCAGTCATTGTCACACTGAAAAACTAATGCACGCCATAATACACATCAGTCAGCATGTCATTCAAGTACGCCCACCCAGACTCCCAGTTCTTTTTTTTTTT
>NTHP01000202.1:702844-723542 GCA_003416845.1 Oplegnathus fasciatus | reverse complement strand
TAAATACAGACATTACCGGAAAAACCTGAGGCTGTAATCGCTGCCAAAGTTGTCTCAAGAAACTAATTACTTTGGTTGAAAACTGAGATTTATTCTTAACTAGTGCAGTGCCCATTCAACACATGCCTGTTCTTAACAGGCGGATAGCTTGGCTCCTGGCTGAAATATAATTTTTCATCTGTCGTTTAAACTCGAGGATGTGTACGTGTAAAACGGTGGGTTTGGAACTGTGGGGGCTCTCTGGCTCTGCAGGGCGATGTTTCTCGCTTTCTCGAGAACCACTCATCCAAAGAACTTCACACTCAACGCTGCACTTCCTTGGGTCCTCAGCAATACACCCACCAAGTGTGAAGTTGATCGGATGAACGGTTGTCGAGATAATCGAAGGACAGACAGACAGAAAGAGAGAGATTCCTTGCATTTATAGTAAGTAAGTAAGTGACAGTGTTTTTATTGTGTTGTGGGTATGCTATAGTTAAATACTTTATAAATACACTGTAAATACAGATTCCATTACCTCATAAACCTACCTCTACCTCTACCTAGGTCATACTGTTATTATATGAGAGAAAACTGACAGCCTCAACATGATTCAACAAGCCAAAGTATGGTGCGTGTTGACACACAGGTTGACGCAAGACTGTCTTGTCACAGGAGATATCTTTTTTTCCATAAACAGAGCTCAACTTTGCCTCATCTGCAATGCTAAACCTGCTCCTTTGGTGCTATTCCAATCCACAGTGAGTGGTGAATGGTTTATCAATATTGTCCAATCATAGATTTCCCTCAACTTCCCCACTTTAAATGCACTTCTCTAAAAAAAAAAAAGAAAAGAAATCAAATATTAACATTAACACACTCATGCATTAAATGAATACTCTAAATGAATGCACTAAGAGACCTGCATCTCATTGTTTTGCAGTGGAGATGGAGTCCATAAAGTAAAATGATGTGCTCTTTACCGAGCACCGGGCCAGGTCATGAGGCCATTAAGCGGTAAAATTAGATTAGCTTAAACTTAATGCAGTCCTCATGAAATTCCACTGCTGAGGACAGGACCGTTTTCTTACTGCCAAATGATTTGACTACATTCTCTGCTTACAGGAATCCAGTTCACCCTGTAGTCAACAGCAAATACATTAAAGCCATAGTTCACCATTTTGGGAAATACACTTATCCACTGTCTTGCAGAGAGTCAGCTTGTTAGCTTAGCTTAGCATAGAGAGTGGTAACAGGGGAAACAGCTAGCCTAGCTTGGTCCAAAGCTAACAAAATCAAGTTGTGATTTTACCCCCGCAAAAAGAACCGATTTTATTTTCCAAATGTCAAAATATTCCTTTAATATGCACAAAGATGCACTCTAATACATATTTCATATTAGTTTTCCAAATATGAGAACATGTATACATGCTGTTTTGATACCACTGCACACATACAGCCATACACATACATAGCCTGCTGTATAGGTGCTAGCAGACCGCCCACGTGAAGCAGATTAGGAGCTTCCTGTTTGTTCTCCCATCACAGTACATAAGGGTCTTTCTTCACACTCCCTGAAATGAAGCACTCTGCTATTTCCCCTTGTACTCACTGTATGATACTACTCCACAGACCAATGCATTAACCATTGTGAGTGCGAGCAGATGTGAGAGTGCTTCGAAGAAGAAAGCAGTGAAAGGATACTTGTAGTCCAGACGGTGCCAAAGGCCCCGTGTTGTGTCTGGCCTCCCTGTAGTAACCTGTAGGCCATGAGAGAACCACTGTTACTCACTGACACACAAAGACACTCTGGGGTGGCTATATACGCTGCCTGATGGAAATGCTGGAAACCTGCACCCCTGGATTGTCAGCGGGGCCATATCCAATGACCTCTGTGGGACCTCCGGCCCTGTGCTTACATAGGAAAAAAGTCCATAGAGATCCCTTCCTGTTAGCAGCAGTCCCTGTACGGACTCTCACTCTGGGCAAGGTTACATTTATCCATTTCCATGAGAAAGAGCCCTGGAGCTCGGCCTCACCTCTCCACTGGGACCCTCCTCTGGCCTTACCTGCCACGCTGCCTATTCTGTCGGCCCCCCTGGCCTCATAATGCCAGGGAGCTGCCCAGACCATGTCCTATTCACAGCGTGCAGATAAGAGTCAGGTCAAATAAGAAAATGAAAGAGAGGGGATGGAGTGCTGCTGGGAAGCAGTGATAGTAGGGTGGGAGGGGAGCGTGTGGGTGGACGTGCCTGCACAACAAAAAGACACACTCAGAGGGCCTGTGTGCCGGCAAGAATGTGCTACAGACTGTCATTTAGCAGGAAGCAAAAGTGCATTTCCTCCTCTTGAACCTCTTCCACACTTTGATGTCGTGCGGTGTTAAAATAAACAACAGAGCCAAGATTAAAGGGTTGAAGCATATTATGTGTCAGTGAGAGAGGATGGCAGGATATACTGCAAATCCTTGCTTCGGTATGTGTAAAAAAACTCTACCAATACCCGATACCAGTAGTCAAACGTGACTCAGTACATGAGACACAGTATAGCCCCGCAGCACTTTTGTGGTGATTAAAAATAGCTCTTAAGCAAATGAAGTTTCACTGTCTTTGAATGTGGTCTCTGCTCTCCCACTTTGTTCAGTTCCCCCCAGTGGGGAGAGCTGTAATGTTGGTGACTAAGCAGAAAACATAGCTTACAGCACAATATACCATATACATAGTAGAATCACTTTGTATATAACAGTGCCTCTTATTTCAAATGCTGTGAAGTACTGTTGGGCTTCCACCTGAAAAAGTCATCTGGAAAGCAGATAAAGCTGTGTAGTTTCTTTTTAATTATACATTTCTGGCCAGCTATAAAGATATTATTTAAAAAAGATAATCTGTGTTTATGGCATCGTTTTAAGCCCCTTGAGCAGTTTCCTACTGGCATGTGTCATTTTTCTCTCCATATTTTGGAAATGAGCTCCTCATTTTTAAAGTTTAATGTATACTGGGAGGGACTTTTCATGAAAAATGTATCCCCTGAATACCTAAACCTAATCATAGAAAACTCTAAGTAGATCATTAGGACTACTGCTTGGAATGGCATAAATGGTTGAAGTGTTTTAAGGCACACAAAACAACTATTGACTGTCTGTAATGCATCAATATAGAGTAGCACTAATGCTAAAGGCTCTAAATGGGATTGATGAGCAATACCTGCACAGCAGCTACGAAGTACGGCTAAATGGAGGCAGCAAAGCACATACCATGATAGTAAACAAACAATGCCCCTCAGGTATTATGACTTTTTATGATTATTATGACAGATTGATGCTTTGTCGCCTGATATACACAAAAATAATGTTTTATAACCTACTTTTTAAAAAAAAGATTTTTATTTCACATTGCAGAGTATGCAATATGTGAGGTAATTCCACTTATATACACTTTCAACAGGTAGTCCTACGAATACTTTTTACATTGTTGAACAGAGATTTACTGGACCTCATTTTTCGTATGCATTTCTGTAGATGGAAGCTGGTGAAGCATGGCATTGACACTATTTTAAAGACTCACTTGCAGCAAAACTGCACAAAGCTGTGGCACTGCAGTTTAGATTAAAATCAATGCCAGAAAGGACAAAGACCGCGGCAATAAACAGAGCGGATAAAATATGAATTACTGAATAGTGACAATAAGGTGTTTTTACCTCAAAAGAAAGGTCCTCTGGATTTTCATCTGCATCCACCCCCGCTCTGTAGAGAATGAAAAAAGTACAGTTAAACCCTGACTCACTACAATGAAATGACAGACATGAATCCCAAGGGTTTGATTCCCCACCACATGTGAAGCTATACCTGTTCACACAGCCAGTCTAGTCTAGCGCTGCATGTGACATCGCAATGAAAGTGGAACTCGGCACAGTTTGAACATGACCTTTCGAACAGTTTCATCAAAATCAGCCTCGTCTTCCACATCACACCAAGAAAATGTCAGCCGGGTAAACCTTTGATAAATGACAAACAGCGTCGCAATTATGCCTGATATTCTGCGTGGCTGCGATTACTACCCTGTCGAGGTGCGGACCCCACTTTGCTGCAGGCGTGCTCAAGTGGCAGGGCCGAGAGGAGAGGCTGACTGGCTGCTCGCTCACTCTGAATTGAAATAAAGTGACTCAGCATCGGCCAGTGACAGCCTAGTGAGCTGCTTCATCGGGGATATCTCAGCACGTGCGTGCATTCCCTGCATCTACACGTGTACCGAACCCCCACGCTGCAGCACCATCACACCATTTTCACCATTCACACCCTGAATCTGAAATCATCAATCATGATGGTAATTTCTGATATATTTTCATAGCATGTCACCCAAAATCAAAATCGTTTACAGCTATTCAGTAGCCATAAAACCTCCATCCAGTACACTGTGGGTGTAAAATTTCTCACAGAGCTTAGAGGGATGCTGAGCGTGAGATGGCTGTCGATGCTAGTTCCTACAGGTCAGCAGTTAACTCTAATAGCCCAGCATTACTGCTGCAAGGCCATTTTGAGATAGCCTACCACTATCACTGTGCACTGTGTGTGTGTGTGTTTGTGTGCATTTTGAATGTGCTGACACCGAAGCCTTTCGCCGAGAGGCTCGTACAATAACACAACGGAGAGGTGATTCTCATCAGAGCATTAGAGCGCTGCGACTACTTAAGGTTGTGCTGATTTTTGTCTTGGCTGCCTTCCCTCCACGATCCATCTCCGGTGTTTGTCTTTAAGGCGTTTCAACTTCTCCCTCCCTCTGATCATTGCTGTTCTTGTTATTGGTTCTCACATTTCAGTTTAGTCTTTATTTTTGTATACAGTGTGAACAGAGGCTATTTTGTGTTTCTGACAGGCCCTGTGCTGTGAAACTCTTTACCAAGAAAATATCCTGGACATTATTGTGCTTGGTAATTAATTTGATTTTGATCCTGGCTGTGGCCTATTCCAACAAACCATCCATCACTGAGCCATTTCTCTTCTTTTCTCACTATCTGTCCCTGCCTCTTCCTCTTTCTATTTTATCCACCCAGCTTCCGTCTCCCCCATCTTTATCTTAACCCCATCCATCTTTGTCTCTTCCTGTTTTTTACCTAATATTTTTCTCGTTCCTGTTTTTCAAAATCTTTTCTGTCCTCTCTCTTCTTACAAAAGGTCTCATTGTTTTCCACTTTCATCCAACTCTCTTCATTTCGCTCCCTCAGATCACTCTCCCTGTCTTTATCACCTCCTACCTTCTCTTAATTCCGTTTCTTTGTCTCCTCCCGCCACCACCTCCCTGCTTCTCTCTTTATTTTCTGCCCACCACACGTATCTATTCTACTCGTCAGAAGAGTAGATAGAGGAACCGAGGTTGAAATTGTGCTGAAATTGCAAATGAGGGCTTGAGATTTGTCTTTATTATGCAATACGTCTCTGAGTCTCCACTGGAGCAAGCTGTTTTGATGTGGTGCAAAGTGTTGTGGCTGTGACAGGCTCAGGTGGCCTGCGCTGCACATGAAGCATCGCCTTCAGCTGGCGGGATACATTCCACGGCGACAAGCTCTGTCACTGAGCTAAGCTGATAGAAAAGAGGAAAGGGCAGATAAGGTGTGAGGGAATGTGCAAGAAAAGGAATACAAGCTGAGGGTGGAGCAAAAAGAATAGGGGGAGGAGAGCAACAATAACAGATTGAGTTCCAGTTTCCTGAGCGTGATGGCGAGTGAGATAGTCTGCGGCGACATGAGTGACAGAATCGGTTGGTGCTGCTGGTGAATGCGAGAGGGAGAGATGATAGTGAGTTGGCAAGTGAAAGATTGACCAGGAGAGAGGACAAGACAGACAGAGAGAGACAGAGAAAAAGACATAAAAGAGAATAGAAGAGGGTGGCGGTCTCTCTCAATACCAATACGAGAGAGGAACAAAGAGATAACAAGGCAGGGGGCTGTTTGTGTGTAGGACGACGGCCTGCTTTGTGTCGCTGGGAACATATTTTGCTGTCAGCCAGCCTGCTCTCACAGTATCGCGTTTCTGAATTGATGCGACCCCTGTGTCCTCTCACCCTTATCTTCAGCACTCTGACATTCAATAAAGACAAGTCAAGTCCAAACTAATCTAACTGCTCTGTGAAAAATGAAAAATAAATCTGCAAGTGATTGAACGTGGACAGGCAGAGGCACATGGGAGAGGAGAGAAAGTGCAAGGGAGGAGGAAAGGCTGTAAACTTTGCATAAATGTATATCCACTGCAGGAGATCCTACAGAGGGTCCTACACAACAGCTGAGTCACAGATACTCCTGTAATGAGCCTCCAGAGGAGTATGCAATCCTCCCATGGCCCAGTTAACTCTCCAAATGAGGTGGAGCTCCCCACTCTGCAGGGAAATCATACCCCTGCAATAAAACCCAGTCTGAAAGAAATATAAAATGGAGTAACTCAATCTCCCGCAATCTGGCAAGATTGTAAGATTGAGTTGCTGCTCTCCTACCAGTCATCTGCAGCCTCTGAAACCAAAGTCTATGCTTCCTTCCCTGCTGATACGATCTCAACTGCCTTGTGCTGAGCTCCACTATGACTAAAATATCTCTGGACACATTCCAGGATGACTTAGCGCTCTGCACAGGGCCTTCACAGACGACTCATCCAGGCTTTTGGGGGAATGCTGCTATTAATATAAACACGTTGTGAGGTTTCTGTGTATGTGCATTTTTTAAAACTGTAAGAGAAGGTAGCTGATATTTTGCTATATCTTGTCCAACACATTTATTAGTTGNNAAAAAAAAGCAGAAATTACACACCAAGATGGATGCAGAAAGCACCCACGCACGCCCATAAACACCTCCTTACAAGCTAATATTCCCACTATGCCTCATAGAAAAGAGGAAGAGCAAAATAACTTGGCCTTGAGCAGTGATGCAGTATGTGTGTGTGTACACAGTACATGTGTGTCTCTGTAGCGTTGTTATCAGACTGGCTGACAGTAGTGGGCTGATAAAGCTTGCTGTGCTGCAGGCGCGCTGTACACGAGGCCTCAAGAGAAGACATCACAGAAACGTCAACTACTTTGCACATACGGCTCATTTATAATATATCTCCTTACCTCGGAGGCAGTCTACAGGTAGCAGTTAACCGTGTTTACATGCAAGCAAAACATTTCCCTCGCAATCGTTTCCTCGGGAGGAGAAAACCTCCACTGGATGTGATTAGCAGTACTAGTTAATAAACATTCGGATGAGTTTCTTCTTGAGTTCAAGTACTCGAGTAGCATATACTCAGCAGGCAGGGTAAATTAAGTTACAACGCTCCTCCCCCTCTGCTGTGCTATTTCCTCTACTTGCTGCTCTGACAGAGAGAGAGAGGATGAGAGAGAAATAGACGAGGGAGCACAGAGAGACAGAGACGGCAGACAAAAAGAGTCAGAGTCTCACAGGGACTGTGTTTGCTCTATACTGTGAGTTTGGACAAGGGGAAAACTTTAAGTCATCCTTGCCGTTTCCTGTTTGCAAATCCCATCTGGTGGTTCTTCTCACCAGGGACACACACGGATTCCATATTCGATAGCGTACCCCCCTCCAAACATGAGATTTGAATTTGGAACCAGCATCGATTTGAAAACGATGCACAACACACATATATACAGTGGTGGAAAGTACATTTACTCGAGTACTGTATGTAAGTACAACTCTGAGGTACTTGTATTTTACTTGAGCATTTCCATTTTCTGCTACATTATACTTCTACTCCACTACAATTCAGATAGAAATATTGTACTTTTTACTACACTACATATATTTGATATCTTTAGTCACCAGTTACTTTGCAGATTATGTAATTAACAAATAAATGATGATGTATTATTATGGATAAAGATAAGACCTTTTTGATATGGTTTGGTTTCAAAACAGTACATCAATAAGAATACATGTATCTGCAGACTATGCGGGGAAACTGTTGTTGCCATAGGTGGCAATGCAAGCAACATCTTTGCTCAACTCAAAAGGAAAACGTGTCAGAGAGTATAAAGAATGTGTGAGAATGGGTTCTGGCACAAGTAGATCCAGCAGTGGTGTACAAAAAAACCCCAAAAAAACCAAAACACACAATGCCTGCAGTGACTCAGACACCGACTGTAAGATCTCAGTGTATTGACTGGAAGATTGCAGCGATAAGAAAAACCGGCAGTGGAAGGACTTAACAAAAGCAAGAACTGTGCATTAAAGTAAAGACATGGCCCTCATCCAAACTGTTGAGAGAGATGACTTTAAAGGAGCAATCTGTATTTTTTTTAATTTCATTTAAATTACAAGCATATTTGAATATGTAATTGAACAGTTTGTCTTAATGATGAAAATGAGCATTTTGTTTATTTGATCATGACTGAAATGCAAGCAAACGCTTTACTGCTTTGTTTACAAACATAATTGATTCACTAGCAAGGACCACACCATCAACGATATGCGTTTGAACGATTTATTATGGAGAAAATTGATTGGAGTGCGAGACTTGAAGCTTGCTTGTGCTTCTTCCGTTTGCTGGCTGTGTTGTGGGGAAGCTTCAGGTAGGGAGTCCACCGTAGCACCCGGGCACGACGAACCCCCTTAGGGAGGGGCACAGAATGCGAGAGCGAAGGCGGAAGAGGAGGAGAGGGTTAGGTGTGTATTTATATGTATGCCGGAAGTAGCATGGTTGAGGTGTGGTCCTGCTCCTGAAACTCTGCTAGATAGCTTCAATTTAAGAATCCTTTGACAGCATCAGAAATCCTTCATAACTGTTGTCTATGCACTAAGTGAGCTGTCTATCACTGCAGGATCAAATAGAGACAACAGGGAATTTGTGGTATGTGGTAACAAACCACAAACATTTCCAGCAAAATCTTGAAGTTGCACTTCAGATGTTGTGAGAAAGTGGAACAAACATGACTCACAAACGCACACTCATACCATGCACACAATGTCTGCGGTGCAGTCTGATAAGCTCTTAACTTCCGCCATATATGAAACTGCCTCCACAAACACTGTCAAGTATTTTATTAGCTAACTGATAATACCTTTAACTCCAGGCAAATAATAATATTATATTAATATATTATATTATATTAATATCCCAGAATCTTGAAATGCATTTAAATCACATTCTCTTGAAATTATATGAAGGGAAAATTATATACTGTGTTATATATTGTTACCATCCCATATTTATACTGGATATAAATTTTAGGTCATAATGCCACGCTTTACAAGAGACATAACTGCATATTAGTTGTCATGCATGGGGTGAGCTGAGCCCTGCATCTCTCTGTGTTACGAGTCTTCAGTGCATGAGGAGATAAAACAAAGAACAATACAACATAAGCTTCCATTCCTATTACTGCAGTGTTACAAAAGAACAATCCATATATGGCAAAGTCTCCGACTGCAGTATTTGGGTCAATCTACTGAAACCTAGAGTGAGAATCCCACTCACTCTGCAGCTTTAACCTAAATTTCACATCACTTGAGCTGGTGTAAAAATAAAGTTGGCACAGTAGTGTGTGTGTGTGTGTGTGTATCAGTGATATTAGTCCAGCATTCATCTGTGCATGTTGCAGTGGGCTGTGCAAAGCATTTACATAAGAGCACGGTTCACTGTCTAAGAGATAATATCCTTTGGTGAATATCTCATCTAACCAGGCAAAACTTTAAAAATGTTCTGCCATATTGCACACTGATGAATGATCACCCACTCAGCAGATGTCCAAATATCATGTTATCATTTCTGTTGTTTAATCCGAGCCACAGGATAATAATGGCCAGAAATAATTCTGCATATTATGTAATGCCAACTTGGAAATTGCTGCTAGTCATGACTTGAAGCCAACTTCTCATATACCCAGTAACAGTCATCACGTTGGCATTTTCACTATGTTGAAATGCACTAGTGTGATAATACAACTTGTAATTTAAATGTTTTTACTTCTTTCAGTTTAGTAAAAGTTTAGTTTATCAATGTATTTGTCTTGACCAATGGTGAGAAGATCAATACAACTCTCATATCTGTACTCTAAATAATAAACTATAGCCAACAGCTAGCTTAGCTTGGCATAAAAGACGGGAAACAGCTAGCACCGCTCAGTTTGAAGGTTACAAAATTCGCCTATAAGCACCTGTGAGGCTCTCTAATTCACACGTTATATCTTGTTTGTTGAAACCATCCAAAAAGCTGAAGTGCAAAAAGAACCAGGCCCGCTGTTTCCCCCTGTTTCTAGTCTTTGCGCTAAGCTAAGCTAACTGGCTGCGGGCTGTAGTTTCATTTTTAACGGACACATATGAGGGGGGTATCAATCTTCTCATCTAACTCTCGGCAAGAAAGCAAATAAGCGTACCACCAAAAGTGACCAACCAAATGACCAAGGTGGTCTCTGATTTAACTACTTCACTGCTAAACTATAGGCAAAAAACTACAGCCATCAGATAAAAGTAGTGGAGAAAAAAGTACAACATTTCTAATGGCACGGAGTAAGAATAAAAAGGAAACAACTAGGAATTATTTTCAGTAATTTGCCCCACATCTGCCTCAGTATTGTAGGTACAGTATTTGGGATTAACTAGATGCTTTGTTTACTTTGCTACCTTCTTCCACTGATTTGTTTTCCCTTGTATCACGTCATTACTGTACTGTAGTGTTTGCAGGATCTTTCTGTGCTACATACATAATAACATTAAAGGTGAAAAACTGGCAATAATACTGTATCGTGTCAACATGTCTTAGTTTGTCTTGCCTCTCCTACATTTTCTCACTGTGTCAGCTGCCGGAGAGAAAGACATCCCACCACCATTGAAAGCTGACAGCCATCAGCGTTTCAAACAGTGTCAGTTTAGCAGGAGGGGAGTCTTTTGGCATTTCACCCAGCTGGATCCCCGTGGATAGCCAAGGACAGTTGGGAGCAGAGGAGGCTGTGGGAGCCAAAGATATATTTATCACACAGAATTCATTTCCCTTCTCGCAACGTTCACCTGGATGTCTCAGCATGACACAGGGAAATGGCCTAAATTTAGTCTAGTGGAGTTAGCGGGATACAGAGCATGGCAAGAATTGACTGGATAACAGTTGCTGCCCAAGACGGAAAAAATGTAACATCCAGATAACACATCAAAACTAGTATTACATTTTCTTTGTTAAACATTATATTTAGTCATGGTTGTTTTAGATAGGAAAATTAGTGAATAATGTCTATCTCAGCAACAGTATCTCATTTACAAATCAAAGAAAGAAGTCCTTGCTTTATTTACCCAAATTCTTTTGCTCATTGTGTAATGTTTTCAGACCAAGCTAGCTTTTTTAGATGAAACAATGTGAAAAAAAAATGCTTATCCTCTAAAGAGAGCTGCTTTGTTTCCCGGATTGCTCACAGGAACGGGAGGTGAAATATTACTTTTGACGAAAAGAGCTCCATCCACCAGTTTTTGGTGGAGCAGATTTACTGCCCTAAAGGAATAATAACATTGCTTTTGACAAATATATTACTTTGCAGGCATACTACAAGCTCACAAGTTTTGCCCAAGTAAAACCCTTAACTACTGGCAGGGAAACAAAGCCATGCAATGCTAATTTATAATGACTATTCAAATGTGCTCTATGTGCATTGTAATTGGGAAATAATGCTACATTATGGAACTTAAATCAAATCTATGTTGTGTTTACCTCCTTGGATGTCTAGACTTTGCCATCTGCAAGAACTCTGAATGATTGTTTAAGTCGTGCACAAATATGGACATCTGTGCCAAAGTCTTGCTGAATTGCTCTAAAACCTCAAGCTGTTTAATGATCGTCAGCGACTGGTATAAGTATTTGATGAAAAAACAATAATAGCCTGTTGCATTACTGCTCGCTGGTGTGTGGATGTGCACGGCGAACTGGGAAATCATAATGAAAAGGGTTGTGGTCAGTGAAAACCACCCAATTTCAAAAACAAGATTGTTGATGAAGCTTTCATTAACTGGACTGGTCTGATGGCACTTGCCTGCAGCTCTACTTTAGCTGCCAGATTGTTCATAATTGTGGCACAGAACAAATCCCCTTATATGGCTTTAATTCTCCTTGCTTCCTCCCTTCTTCCTTTCTCTCACTCTTGCCAAAACTGCCTCAAGGATATGAGATCAAATACCTCCTGCCGATAAGGCTGGTGAAACTCTCTCATGGCTGGCTCTGAGGGACGCCTTGATGCTCGTGTTTGGTTGTCATATTTGGACAGTGCCTTCTCTGTATTGTAGAGGATCAAGGGCGGTGTCTGCTGGCACCAGCTAAATATATCAGGAGCATCTCAGTGAAAGGACTTAGTGGTATGTGGGTTAACATAACAAGGCAGTTGCAACAACAGTAGCCTGTTTTGTGTGTTATATGTGGCACTGGGCTAATGGCTTATTGTTTCCTGCTGCAGAGCTGACTGGAGGGATTTCCTGGTCTTTTTACAGGAAAATGGACAACACTGGCCTGCTTTTGTATTTTTTGACTCAAGCTTAATATAGGCAAGTAAATTAAACCTGGTGGAAACTTCGAAAAAGGACACAGTGACAACTGTGTAACTTTTTTTTTTCCTGAGTGGAACTGACACAGGTTAAAACAGCAAGAGATGACAGGAGTGGTGAGAAGATAAGGAAAGCGTATTGCTGTGTGTCTGCTGCCATGGCAGCCAGCTGGTCTGGATGACCATTAGTCGAATCTGCCTGACAAATCAGATGAAGTGTCAAACCACTGTCTCACGCCCCCCAGGCATGGAGCTGGTATACTGTCATGTTTATAGATGCGCAGATGCATGTGTTGCAGTGGCATAAGTGATCTGTAATAGTTGATTTTGGGTTTGGACAAGGGTATCATCACCCCACTACTTCCCACCTGCTCACTCATCTGCTGCCTCATCACCGTCCCTCCCTTACGGGCACCTTCTTCACAATGCTGCTGCTGCTGTCGGGGATATTGTTCTCTATATGTAGGTGCTGATGAAATTTTGAGGGCGAGTGGTGAATTATTTAAGAGGGAGGATTATGAAAGCAGCTTCTTGGCGCGTTGCTAGCGGGTATGAATCAATATGAGCCCTCCCCACCGCCACCACCACTGCCACCACCTCCCCCTTTTTTCTCCCTGAAACCACAGACCCTCTGAACAGAAGTCCAGACACATGGCCACGGGACAAGGCAGACTGGACAGCCAGATGCACTGTGCCTGTGCGCGTAAGAGGCTCGATGAAATACAGTGCATGAGAAAGCCAGTTAGAAAGAGGATGGGTTTGTGTATCTGTGTGTGTCTATGCGTGTGAGATAGACAGAAGGGCCTAATTCAGACTGACCACATCCACAGGAACAGATGGCCAACTCAAGGCCTGCCAAGTCTATTCTTCTTTTCTTCTGGTTCTGCCTGCAGGCGGGGGTCCACAGTCCAAGTCAGGAGGGTTAGAAAACAGACAGGAAGCCATACACACAGATGTGGAGCATGCATACACACAAACCTACATTTCTGTGGGTGAAGTCTGACCCATAGCTATGTACCAGTTACATAACAGTTTCACACAGTTGCCTTCGATGAAGATTTGATTTCATGGACTTGATTTGTGCACTGCCAATGCTCGGAGGCTTTCAAGACTGAATAAATGACCATCTTCCAGCACTCGCTCTCTCGTTTCACGTCTCATAGTGGGTTAGTCTACATCCATTTTTCTCTCTCTACACCCCCCCCTCCACCTCTGTTTTCTCTATGTGTGCCCATTCTGCTGAACCATTAAATCTGCCTCTCTTTTCTCATCTGTGTATTGGGAGTCCATGTTTGGCCAACGCTGTTGTTCTCTCTCTGGCCAATGATTTCCTGCCTGAAGAACAAGCAGTTGGGACCAAACAAGAATCACCTCGGGGAGCTTGGATTTCACGGCACCAGATCAAAGAAAGAAAGACGGGTTTCAACCTTGCGGCGAACTTAACATTCAGGGCAGAAGCGGATCATCCTTCACAAGACGGACAGAAATCATAAAAGGCTCACAAGGATGACACGGTGTTACCTTGGCGCGTACCTCAGTTTGCATGTGCCTTAACAATGACAGGGAGTGGAGCAAGTCACCAAACAAAAAAAGCAATAGATCACTGTCTAAAGAGACGAATGCATCCTCTCAAGCGGTTGACCTTAAAGGTTTTTTCATCTCTTGCTACTGTAGGGTCTTGCTAGAACAAAATCAAAGGAACACTAGGGGTACATCAGACGATGGGGTTGTAAACTAACTCCCAATTTTAACAAACTTTGTTGGAAGTCAAAATAAATACAAATATTAATATTATAATAAAATTTGCTGCGTGTAAATGTGCATTACGTTTTGCAGACCGAATTTATCTTTCAATTTTTTGCCAGGCCAGCAGCGTGGCTCTGTGGATGGCGATCTGGGTTAGCATGCTAACATGCTAAGCTAAGATGGTGAACATGGTAAACATTGCCTTCTAAATATCAGCATGTTATTGTCATTGTGAGCATGGAAGCATCCTGGTGTTAGCATCCAGCTCAAAGCACAGCTGTGCAGCCTCACAGAGCTGCTAGCATGGCTGTAGACTCTTAGTCTTGTTAACTTTTCAACAACTTTTTTTTAAGCAATGACATTTTATTTATTTTATAACCAATATTTTGGGAGAGCTCACTTCAAAATAAGTGTTTTAGATTGTAGAGTCTAAGTTTAGCTATACTATCTGTTTGACCTTTCGTGTCTCTTCCCCCAGACTCTGGTGCTGCATTCCAAGGACCCAGCAATTAACTTGGTGAGTAAAATGTTTTCGTAACTGGTAGGAATGAGGGCCAAAACTGTGAAAAAAAGAATCCCGTTGTAAAAAAAAAAAATTAGAGTACAAAATTAACTTGATGCAATGGCTTTTTCAATTGTTTCCATCTTTTCAGGCTGTCTCTCTCCCTCCATATTTGTGTCGCCATCTTTCCCTTCAATGTTCTTTCTGTTAATTCTTCAGGAGGCAGAGGGCTGAAATTATAGAGGGCTAAAAATAATGGCTCTATAAATAAGAGGTGCCCATTGAGAGTGATTGAGAGGCGAGGTCGCTAGGCAGCTAGGGATGCTGGGTGAGTTGGATTCATTAGCGCTCTCCGCTTCCAAAGTGTAGCCCCCACAACTCTCCCACACAAACACACGGCACGGTTTCCTCATAAACAACACACACACACACACACACACACTGATGCAGCACTGGGATCCAGTGTGTTTCGAACACACTTTCTATCTCTACCTTTGTAGCTCTCTGCAGTGTTGCAAATTTAGCCCCATCAGTACCATCCATCAACCCTCATTACCAATTTCCCGTTCCCTCCGAGGACTCCATGCAGACCACATTCTTAAAACACTGTTCGTGCACCAGCCGAGTGGAAAAATGTGTGTGCATGCGCATTTGTGCGCGTTTGCGTTTTTGCATGTGTGAGAGGGTGTGCAGCAGAGGCACCCCGTGTCTGTTTTATTATTCATACTCATGTGTGGATCCTCTTTCAGCCCACAGACACCTGCCAGAGATACACACAGCACATACTGATGTTCTCGCTATATTTTCTCTCCCACCTCTCTCCCTCTTCCCTCTCTGGTGCTTAACTGAGACTTTCTTTAAACAATAAACTCAAAAATACTCCTCAACAAACCACTTTGTATCTGCATGTATGCCATTTGCATATGGTGTTCGTGCAAAATTCCCCGGCTCTGCATTTAGACCATCTATCTGCCCTCATACACCCACACAAGTAGGCACTTTTATTGCCCTGATGCTCTTTTTAATGGCCCTCCTCCTCTCTCTCCGTATTGACGTCACATCCATTAGGCCGTGCCTCTGGGCCTTTTTAGTGGAGGCTGGAGCACAGGACTCCAATGTACGAGACCCCCGTCCAGAGTCAATCTCCTCCTGATAAACTCGCCGTATTGGCTGCTCTGACAGACGCAGTTACCACGGCAATCTGTTCAGTCTCTCCGCACACCGCCACGACTATCAATCCTGTGAGAGGGAACCCATTGAACTGTGTGTCAGAGGGGAGAGCGGCGCGTTAACAGTTGCACATGCACTCTGTGAGCTCTCAAGCTCTCACCTGTTTATCGCCTGCACACACACACACACACACACACACACACACACACACACACACACACACACAGCTCAACTATCAACACACATAGGAGTGTTGATAGTTGAGCTGAGAGAGGACTATCTGTATCTGGTGCCACAGAGAGTAACCCTGGCAGGCTAACGTGAAGAGATAACGTTTCATGTCTGATCAGCATCAGAATCATAATTCACTGGCCTTACCCAGCCTCCATCTCTCTTATTATGGTCCCAACAGCAACATCCTCAATTAGGATCCTACTTATCCCGGGAACAAGCCTGTTTTCAGACCTTGAACATAGCACTAAAGTCCACTACTACCCTAGAACTTTTTTCCCCTTCATGAATAGAGAATGAGTGTGAAGCACATAGGCAACTTCAGCCTTAGCAAAACAGAGTTAGCTACACTCGAGTGGTGACACCGTTGTGCGGCCTGGCGTAGACAGAAATGGCAAATAACTGCTTGGGGTCATGTCGATTTAGAGCTGAGAGCCACTGCCGGACGAGGACAGGCAGAGCCTTTTTCCTGACTGAGAAAAGAGCCGTCTGAAATGTTAAAATGAAGCTTGGTTCTTCGACACTCAGGAGACATAATCAATGGTCGGTGCGGCTGGCTGAACTTGCAGGGCTCCACTGTGACTTAGTGCTGCACATCTAAACCCTGTCGCCAACCGGAGCTGAGCTCAATGTAATGAGAAATGAGACTTAACTTTCAGTACGGCGAGGGAGCGAAAATCACCCAAGGAGGAACAGGGGAAGAAGAAAAGTGAGGGAGAAAAGAAGAGAGAGAGAGAGAGAGAGAGAGAGAGAGAGAGAGAGAGAGAGAGAGAGAGAAAAGAACTGCAGGTTGTTTTGATAAATAACAGCGACAAAGTGTTCTGGGAACAGTGTTACAGCTCCAATCCATCACCAGATCATCAGCCAACATTAATAATGAATGTGTTTTGTAGACATAACAGATGCCTTTTGCTTGACAAATCAGACCAACAGAGAGACAGTCACATGACCCCCCCCCCTTGATCAATTCCTGAAAGAACAAAATAAATGATGGATACTTTCTCCACATTCAGATAGTTATTGTACAACAAAGATTGCTCTGGAAATCCCATTAAAGAATATGTTACATTTTTAAAGCAAGACAGAAAAGCCTACGTTCCCTGTCTAAGTTCCAAAGTCATCCCTTGCTGTAGATTGGTTTTCTAATTCACACTTCTCTTATATTTTCCCATTTCCTTTTGTTACAAAGCAATCACTTTGACTAGACAGAATAAAGAATATACCAATGAAGGAGTGAAGTCTGGATTTACGCTTTTCTCTCTCTTCCTCTGTCCTTATCTGTAGGAGCAAACCTGTGCAGGAGCCATTCATCTTTGGAGTCCTTTGAAGTATCTTCCATCCAATCGGGTTGACATCTTTTTATTATGGGCAGTGTGTATTTGCCTGTGTACATGAGGGTATCTGGGTGACTTTCCTCTCTCCTTTGGTCTGCTATGCCTATATATTAGGAGGGAGGAGGTGTGTAAGCGTGTGTGTTTTTTTGTGCATGTGTGGGTGTGTGTGTGGCCTTATTCTTGTATTACACAGTCCCCACAATTGGAAAAATGTTATCAAAGCTCTACAGGCAGATGGATGTCAAAAAAAAAAGAGTCAGTGAGGGAGTGAGCCAGAGAAAGAGCGAGAGGGAGAGATAAGAGGTCAGTGGGGCATGAAGGAGAGTGAGTGACATCAGAGACATGGTTTTCCACCCGTCCATCTGTCCACTCAAAACAAACAGGCCAGTCATTAGCCAGGCTCCAGCTGTTACGTCTTAGCCTCCAAGTTTTGAACACTGCTCATTTATATGTGCACTCACACATGCACACAGACAGCGACACACACACACACACACACACAGATGTACTACAGCGGAGAGCAAGGCCTCCTGTCTGTCCTACACTAGTTGCTCTCCGTGACCACCATGACATGTTTTGAAATGACATCACCTCACGAAACTGTAAAGAGGAAACGGCTTGCGTGTGAACTACTTTTTCGTCTCGCTCTGTCTTTGCATCACTCTCGCTCCATGGAGTATGCAAATTAACAAGAGTCTACGCTACACCCATGCTGGCGGCTCTGTGATGCCAATGTCAGCATGCTAACAAGCTCGCAGTGTCAGTGCTGACATGCTGATATCATGCAGTAATATTGACCATTTTTAGTTTAGCCTGTTAGCATGCTAACATTTACTAACTAGCAAAAAGTACAGTACAGCTTAGGTTGATGTGAAGGTCATCAGTTTTGGCCAAATTGAATTGGCCTGATGATGGTGCCATGTCATCAGGATTCATCCCCTGGGGACCATGAATGTCTGTACAAAAATTCATGGCAATCTGTCTGATAGTTTTTAAGATATTTCAGTCTGGACCAAAGTGGTGGACCGACCGACCTTACCTTACTCAGAACACAGTATCTGCCCTTTTCATGACATTCAGTAAGTATGAAAAGCAGGAATGTTGCTGAAATATGTAGCAAAGCAATAAACTGCAGTAAACGCAGAGCAGAGTCCATAGACCTTACTGTACATCCACAGCTACCACTAATAATAGATTAGAACAAATGCTAAAAGCAAAATAAAACTATTAGTCTGAGCGGGGCTGAGGAAAAAATAATGATATTCAAACTGAAAGGGTTTGAAGAGGACATGACTGGCCAACGTTCAAAGCCTAGGGCCCCCAGACTGCTCACTGTGACTGGGTCTCAGATCTCCCCAGGGGTGCCCTGCCACCTCCAGCCCTCATCAAAGCCAAGGAGACAGACCGAGACTGAGAACCGGCGGTGTGACACTGCGTGTGTGTGTCTGAGTGCTCGTGATACCGCTCGGGCATAGAGTTACACAGGCAAAAGAAAAAACAAAGGCAGAAACAAACAGAACACAAAAGTCTGGATTTTAAACACTGTGACATGGCGTCATGTGTTATACTTTAACAATGTTGTTTTTCTGCTAATTAGTTGAGCCTGTTGAAAGCCATCAGTGTCAATTTGTGACACTTAAGACATATATGACTAATCACAAATAGTGGCTTTGGACACAGAAACAAACATAGGGCTATTTTCCATGCTGGTGCAAAGCTGGTGCGGGCACAAATGCTGGCAGATTGCCAGTTTCATCAGGCACAACTTTTTACCCTCCTGGTCCTGTTTAGTTATTTCATGGCTCCAAACAAGAGTGGAGCACAAACACAAGCAGCCTGTGCATATAGTAGTGAGGTACACACACATAAACTTATTCAGTATCACATAAACCCCTTTTATGTATGTTGTTTCCCCCTAGAGAAGCTAACTTGGAACCAAACTCAAACTATTAGTATAGTGATGTGACAGTGCACCAAATGCCTGTTTCCAGAAGGGGTGCTTGACAAATAATCCTTATGAAAGGGAAAAGCAACAACTCCCCTGGACCAACTTCAATTATCTACGTGCCAAAATACTCTTTTATTAATAAAAAACGAGGCTTCACATGTTTCCACGTGAAGTCTTTCTTAAAACTTGAATATTGTGGACAAACAGCCAGTAATACTCAATCCATCAATAATTAGCCGATGAGCACCGGGCGTTGAGCACCACTTATAATACACAAATAAACACGACCTACATTAGTACAGCTCACTGTATAGAGCAGTACAATTCATCATATCAATCATATCAAATCTCTTAAACTATCACATTTATTCCAAAGATAAAATGTAAGATCATAACCTATAAGAATATGCATATTGGCAAAGTTGACATAATTATTATTTCCACAACTCAGTCTCAGGACATGTCAGGCTTAGACTTCATCTTCAACATATGCATATCGTACAGATTTTTAAAAAAAAGAGTTTAAAAATGATATAATGATCCACTCAAACCTCCCCCTGCTGATAAAGTACTGGTCTTACTTAACGCTATATCCACCCTGCTCTTTTCCAGACTGTGCTGCACTGCACTAAGGTTGAGCTTTCATCTACCAAAAGGCACCAAAACGTCAACATAAGTTGGTTTGTCTGTTGAGCTCGCATTTGCACTTGATAATCGACCCCTTTACAGTATGTTTGTTTTTAACATTATTATTTTTCTTCAGAATTTTTTCCACTGAAGACAACGCTCTCAGACGGGTATAATCTGTTCCAAAGTTTGTTTTTGCCTCCTGCAGAGTACAACTACCATGAACTGACAAGTGTGTGGGTTTGTGCATCGGAAAGCAAGCAGCCCTGGAGGTTGGGCTCGGTCTTAAGCAACAAGCGTGACAATGCAGAGGAGAGAACGAGAACCAGAGAAAAGAAAAAGGACCATCATCCAGTTTCATGGCAAGTTGTGTTTAGATATATCAATAATTACTATCAATTGCACAATACAGGAAAATAGCATTTTCATTACTGTATGCAGTTTAGTGTAAATAATCACTTTATTTTGCGGCGGCATGATGAAACTCTCAAGTGTGGGCAATAATGTACCTTGAAATTGAGACTGAAATGGAGAGGAATTGGTGAGAGGAGGAGAGGCAGAGAGTCTAGGCTTTAAAGCACATTTTGTCTAGTGTTCTGGAGCCTGATGTCTGACTGAACAGTGAGCTAACTGAAAACGGAGGCAGTTTTTTTTTTTTTTTTTT
>NTHP01000202.1:650608-683903 GCA_003416845.1 Oplegnathus fasciatus | reverse complement strand
AAAAATAGCGCCCACCCCACCCCGCACACACACACACACACACACACACGGGTGCGGGTTGGCTGTGTTGTCATGGCAACCCCGTCCTACAGCTGTCAAGTGTTCATCAGTTTCCACAGCAACACCATAAGGTGGAGAGAGGAGACAATTATTTCAGACATAATACAGTTGAAAGGGTCGAATGGAAGCCTTATTAGGTCAAATTACCCTGCTGCAGAGGTTTAACAGAGGCAGAGCTCATGGCCATCTCAGTCAGAGAGCATGGGATTTGCTCGCTGATTTGACCAAATTAGGCGGATATAATGCTGAAAGCGATGCATTAGGAAAGAGATAACGGTCAACAGGGAATTACTATAATCTCCCCAGCTCTGCGTAAAAAGTGCTCAATTTTTTAGGCAGTGACAAGTGCACAAACAGGGGTCACAAGACAGCAGCAGGAAAAGCCTTCCTCACAGTTTGAAAGCAAGCTGAAGTAAACCGGCACTTTTAATTAGTAGTTTTCCAGTTTATTTTTGTTTACTCTGAATCTCACAGTGGTTCCTTGGTACGTCAGGACAAGGTCTCTTTAAATTCTCAATTAATTCTAATTACCTTTTAAAAGCAATTGGGATAAAAGCAAAATCAATCTGCCTCTTTTTAATTAGAGCCTCACAGAAATAGAAGATATCAAACTTCTGTACGTGCTGGTCTTTCTCTAGTTAGTGGTACAAGTCTTGCACCAAAATCTACCACCCATCAGATTTTGTGACACTAATTATGGCCCAAAGACTGACAGGTTGACAGCAGAGATGACACAACCAGTTTCTGTTTCACAAGTATCAAAATGTCTGACCCTATCTAAATATGCTGTATGTAACCATGGTAAAACAATGATTACAGTGGTCAGGTCACAGAATATGACAGGTTATAGAATACAGCACTAAATTAGGCTTTTAACCTCTGTTAAAATCTTATCAGTTTCACTACACCACATCACATTTCTTAACTTGTCCATGTTTAAGCCTATTACATATTGCTAATTAAAGTGTATGTGCTTAGTAAATAGTCCTTTAGGCCTGTCTGTGTATTCATTTCTGCCTAAATGTTCTGTCACCACAGGTTTGCTGCAATACTAATCCCTAGTTCTGTGTATAATGTTGTAATATTGCCGGTAAGTTGAGTCATGTGCACGCATACGCCTATGTCTAACCGTCTTTCCAACGTTCACTTCAAATCTTGGCAGTCGCCGCTGACATCTGACGTAAACAGATGTAACAGATGTAAACAAGTCATTTCCAACACTGACATCATTTCCAGCTCTGACATACTAAGAGAAATATGTATGTGTAGTGTCTAAGTCAAGAGAACTCCTGAAAAAGAATATAAATAAATAAATAAATACAAACTCAAAGATGAAAGGAAAAACTGCAGCGCCACCCCCACACCCCCCAAAAAAGTCTTTCCTTTGAGAAGTTAAGTGAGGGTTTCGCCGACCTTTTGTAACCATCCCTGAGGCGAGAGGATGCAGCGCAGCGGGCGTTCCACTTTGTGACCTGAACCATGTGTCTTACTCTGAGTCTGAGAAGAACACGTTTCATGGCTACAGAGCTTTGGGGGCTTGTATAAAACCAACAATTTAAAAATTTTATAAGAATGACATATTTTCAAATGAATATGGATATTACAGACTAAAAGACTCATTGGTTGTCTCAACAAACTGATTAATAAAATCCACAGTTGCTCAGATAGCGTCTGTCCATCAATCACAAAAGAATGTAAAACACTGCAAAAGGAATGTAAACATAAAGATGCTGTTTACAACTGTATCTGACTTTTGATCTGCTGGTGCCATTGCTAGAAAGTCTTTCACTAATTTTCTCTATCTGCTTAATACTTCATTTTCAGGAGCTGTATGGCCATGCCTGGCTCATACAGGGGCGACAGACTCACGCTGACATTAATTTAGAGACTCTGAACCACCAGACCAGTATCATGTCTTTGGCATATGAGGAGAAACGAGGGCCATAATCAGGACTTTAGAAAAATTTAGTCCAAAAAGCCCACCATGCGTGATTTGTCTGTAACTGTAAAGCGTTAACTTCTCCTCAGATCATTCAAATCTCCAAATTCCCAGAGACAATAGAGAGGACATGACATTAGTGTCTTCAATGGTAGCTGCAGCCCTAATTCGAGCATTCAAATTAATTAAAAAAAAATATTACTAGCAATAGCAGCGTCCGCATATGCCGGACTACTGTTGCTTGCTATCTGCTGCTCTCAGAGAACGCTTTCATTGAGTCATTATAGCTCCAATGAGACCCTGGCCTATCAAATGTCTCTGTTATATTCCATAGTCTAGTGCAAGCAAAGTGGCAAATAAATTGAGCTTCCATTTCACTCAAAGCTTGACTGCCAGCCTGTGATGACTTTCACAGCGTTCTCAAGATCTCCATCATTTCAGTTAGTATGTGACACAGTTGCACTTACACAATGAGTCAGCGACACAACCAGAGAGCTGTCACACAAGGGTTATGACATGGACAAAAAGCCTTATTCCTCGGCACTAAATTGTTCTGAGAGTCTCTGCCTGTGTGTGTGTGTGTGTGTGTGTGTGTGTGTGTGTGTGTGCGCGTGTTTGTGTGTGTGTCAGTGCCTTGCTGCTTTGGCCCTGTGAATGCAAATGTAGGGAAAAAAAGGGAGAGAAATGGACAGGGAAATTTTAATGGCTCCCTTTCAGAAAATCAGAGAACCGGCTCCATATTTGGACAGCGCGAGATGGAGACAGCCTAGGGGTCTTGGTGTTTGGGCCATCGATGCATTGCAGTGTGATTCTAATCAAAGTGACGAGGGCGCTGGGGATGAGCACAGGAAAATAAAGCCAGCCAGAGTGACAGCTACACCATAATCTACAGCTCCTCTTTGACACTCACCCAGATCAACCACTTATTGGCGTACATAATTCATTACCAAATGAGGACGTTAACATCGCCACTGTCGCAGAGTCGCAGGATGCCTTATGACATCCCACTTGACTGCTCGTGAAGAGCACAGATTATATTGTGGTTCCACTTAGGAAAAAGGTGCACCGAATTCAAAGCAGTTACTCTACTACTGAGAGGGCATTGTGACTTTGTTCCTGCATATGGACTTGGCAATCGATCTCTGTTATCCGTCACTGTGCAAAAGTATGTAGAAAATGAAGGCTACACATAAAGCAAGAACAGGGTGGTTCACTGAGATAAACATGTATTAACAGGGTTGACATCATAGATGTCCTAGTGGAGTAACATTACAATGTTAAATCTTACTTTTTATGTGGATAGCCTGCACCCCACGTACATTTACACCTGGCAGTATCATGTATGCAATAGGGAAAGAGGTACAGAGAGGTGAGAAAAAGCAGCATGAGCCAGATTTGACCTTTTTAAACATGTCATCGCTCATATGTTAACTTCTCATGTTGTCTCATACTGCAGAGAAATGCATGAATCCACAAGAGAGACTGCAGAAATGAGAAATCTACATTTCTTTTAACAGTCTTAGCACGTTATGCTTCTTTGATATTTTGTTCCTTTAGCTCATTTGTATGTGTTTACCTAAAGCAAATGCCTGTGACATATTCACTGTGAGCAAGTGCCAAACATTCCTGAGAATATTTTTGGCTTTTTTTTTGCTTGCGTTGTACAGCATTAAAGTGCGAGTCTTCTGCAGAATTCTGCAAGAGGAATCAAAGGTTTATATCTGTATAAATCGAGCAGTGTTTAAAAAAAATCAATGTTGCCACTAGAAGTGATTAAAGTTACTGTAGGAGTTCCTTTATAAGGCCAGCTACCTGGGTCAGTGGCTGATATAATGGCACCAAACAGAAGGCAATCAGTGAGGAAGAAGTCTCCATCTGCTGCTTGGCCCAACAGCACCATCAGTCTGGTGAAGCCGTAGACGCAGGCCCTGGGATTGAGGACAAACAGACAGAAGGACACACGGTGAGGTCATCAGGGAGCCCCAGCCAGAGCAGGCCTATCAGTCTTCCCTCTAACCACAGCAGGGCTTCCCCCAGAGTAGTCTGGGTAATGGGGCCAGACGCTACCAGCAGATGAGTTGACCCGTTTCCAGGCAGTGGCTACTTAGCACAGGTGGCTGCAACTACGCTGGGTAGCATTAAATGTAACCACTTTTATATATATGTGTGCATGGATCTGCATGGCCCTACTTTGCAATCCCACACCCACCTGCATAATACACCCACACACAACAAATGCTCTTGTTAGACAGTTTATCTCAGCGCCTATCCATCTTCACCTCTGCCATCCTCTTATGACAGTATTATAACACTGTGACATACTAAAAAGGGCAGCAGAATTATGAGTATGTGTGTTTGTGTGTGCACAGAATCACCCGAAAGACTAAAAGCCACAAGAAGAGTTTGTGAAGGGCACTGCGACAGAAATATAACAGAAGCAGTATTTTTTATCAGCTCTGGGGCCTGGCAATAAAACAAATCTAAAATCTAACTGTCCCAGAATGCACCACAGTATGCTCTCCCTTATAAAAAATACTGTACACTAAGAGCAAAAACTTGCTAACGTGTCCATTCAGCATTCAACACTGCAGTCCAGCTCCTGACTGTTAACGGATCCGTGTTAAGTACTAATCCTGTTAGTGTGAAGCATCCCATAATAATCAGTATGCCAGCGTGTCCTCTGGGGAACCTTTCTGTCCATTGGCATAACTCTGTTGCCATGGTGACGGCACACGACCTGTCCCCAAGGCCGGGATTTAAAATACTGCCCTCAGGTCGAGCAACTAAGCTGACTTATTCTTGTATCTTAAAGGGAGATTTGAAGTTATGGTAATGACGTTCAGTGTGTGTGTGTGTGTGTGTGTGTGTGTGTGTGTGTGTGAGGGATACTGAGACAGAGAGTGAGACAGGCAGACACAGACAGAGAAAGAGAGGAAGTGGATGTACTTCATCAATTGAGTCAGTAAGGTTCCCTCCCCTCCCATGACACTCTCTTTTCCCCATAGGATTTAGCAAGACTCACTAACAAGCAGCAGGATTGGTCAGGTCTGGCGCTTTTGCATCAAAGAATGTGCACGTGACCCAACATGTCAAACCTTGCCCTGCGTCCCAGGGGAATTGGGGAGAGTTTGACAAAGGGCGTTCCTGGGGAAGGACTAAGGCACGGAAGAAATAAGGAAGGGAAGCGAGGAAAGACAACATCTTTAACACCGGGTTTCAGCAGGTTGGAGTAGCCCATTAGTTTCAGCTATAACACCTAGAGGGCATCAACCTTTTCCATGGATATGAAACATGGTGAATAAACAACAAGCACACAAAGTCATTTTTAAACCCAGTTGCAGCTTTAAGAGTCTTAGCATATGAAAACATATTACTGACATTACATTTTATATCATCAGGAAAAAGAATTGTATTTCTACACTTAGAGGCCACTTTATTAGGTACACCTGTACAATGCAATCCAATACAACACCAACCACTAACTATGACCTCAATGCTAAAACATATTATGTAATTAACACCTCTATGACAGTGTAAATAAAACTGAACATTATAGGAATCATACAGTAAAAGCAGACTTTATGGCAATATGTTTGTATTGGATTGTACACGTGTATCTTATAAAGTGGCCACTGACCGTGTATAGCTGTGGCTGAAAAAAACATTTATTGTTTTAGTTCCAAAATGTCAGAAAGAGAAAAATATAATAACAATAATAATAATAATAATAATAATATAATCATTTGAAAGGTTTTCATCAAATCAAGGACTGCTCACTTTCTTTCGGATCCTGGAGTTAAAACAGGAAAACAACAACACTTGAGTTATGAGGTTTTCACATAGTCTCTTTGCTGTGTGCAGCAAATGAGTGCATCAGTAACAACTGGTCTGAAAAGATCTCAATTTCCTCCAAAGTCTGACAGTGCCATCTAGCTTTGTGAGGCCAGAATAGCAACGCTACACATAAGTAGCTGTGTCCCAGTTCCATACTACAAACTAAAGCTACTCAGGTTTAGATTGTTTAGTGTGTGCACACTAGAAAAATTAAGTTAAATCTGCTTAACTTTTAAGTGTTGTGTTGATGTAAATGTGTAAATATGATGTACATAATTTATAGACCTGCTCATAGCCCCTTTCATAGTAGAAAAACCACAGATGTGATTGATAACCTTAATGTATGTCACTAAGTTCCAGGGCCTTGCTATTGTGCATGTTGGCTCGCTGTCAGCTTACTGAAACACTTGAAATAGAGCAGTAGTTAATGCTATGAGTTACACCTGTGGTTTTCCTGCTACGTATAACAAAAAGGTCCATCGTACCACAATGCAATGCACCAAGCAAATAGACAACTTACTCACAGCTTGAGTTAATTGCAGATGTGATGACACAGCGTCTGAAAGATCTTCATTAAATCTTTGTAAAAACAGTTTACTTCTGAGTAAAAATAGTGAATTATATTGATTTTTATTTACTGTATACTAACTGAAAGAACATTATACTATAACAATTAGTATCTTGAATATACTGTATACTAATAGTATGCAGTTAGGAACTGAGACATAGCATATGAATGTCATCTTTTTAAAAACAGAATTTCATTTGACTGAGCACAATTATAATTCATCATGATCAAAATATGAGCACATACTGTATGTGACAATAAAGAAGAGAGAATGAGAAAATGAATACAACAATGTTGCATTTTCTAATACTACTAAAGGTGATAGCATCTTCCAAACATGAAATGCAGATTAACGTGTTTATTCATACACACATTTCTTATCGATTGTTTGTTCATATTATGAAAATGTCTAGATCTTTAGTGTCTACCTTCTAATATTTCTTAATGTCAGACACTGGATGCCTGTTTCCATCTTGATAAAAGGTTGTGTTAACACTAGGGACAGCCATGTAAGTAAATGCAGGATTTTATTGTTCTATCCCTGACAAAGTGTGTTTTATAAATAAATTAAAATGTTGTCAATAAACCAAACCAAAAAAAAAGTTTATGCTGTTATCAGGCAATTGTCTGGAGCTATGTGAAAAGCCACTGTTTTCAGGACATTATCTGATATCCAGTTATCCAGTACCTCCAGCTATTCTCTTACTTCTGTGCACCATAACATTGTGTGTGTTGTTGCTCACCCTATGGTCACACAGCTGATTATGGTACCCAAAAAAGCAAAGGTCAGAACGGATCCAAGATTCTCAAGGAATCGTTTCTAGAACAGAAATTAAAAGGAACGCCAATTAGTAACACCAAACACACAAACAGGTCAACAATATGCAACACATTTACTTCAGTTTACGAACAGCTGCACACACTATGAGGCAGTGCTTTTTCAAACTGACGGAGCACCCATATAAAAGGAATAGTCCTTTGATGATGTCTTTTTCCCCCACTTAGAGGCATGTCAGGACAGCAGTCTCACCTGATTAAGGGTGTAAGCTCCATGGAAGATGATGGGTGGCAGGAACAGATTGAAAAGGACCTCGGGATCAAAGGTCTCCTGTAAAAGACAGAGCTGTTGTGTTAGTGACTGACAGGGCTCCGTGGGGAGCGAGAGGACTCCGTTTACTGTGTGTGACTGACTGACAGACGGATATTACACACGCATCGCTCACCTCTGCAGCTCTGTTTTGGCAGACAGGCACCAGTTTTTTTTTCTCTTTGAATCCCAGTGTCACAATAGCCTCCAGGTACCACGTCAACCCTATCTACCCTTACTTTATAAAATATATATATATATATATTGTGTGTTGTTAATAGGAAAAATGGGAAAGTGTGACACTCCAGGCTGATGTGCCAATGTTCAGGCTTTTTTTATTGTTCCCACCCATGAACATTGTAGTTGTGAGCACACCAAAAAGTAGGCTCCAACATATCTAGATACCAAAATGATCACTTTACAGCTTAACAAACACAAACATATTAATGAGTGTTCAGGAAATGCAACAAATTCTTCTCAACAGCAAACTTTGAACATTCAGTAAGTCCACAAGATGGTGCATTATGTCACCTTAGAGCCCTCGGCTGTCTATAATAATAATATAATAATATAATTACTGTGGAAGGCAATACCATTCTGTCCAAGTGCCGTGACTCAGACTTCCACAGTTGATTAAAGCAAAGTATAATACAAAGTGAGAAGTCTAACTGCTTGTGTCGGTCTTCCCCATAGGGGCTCCCAGCATTCATTAGAATGGGAATAAGCAAGTACCACTGGTATAGCCACACGTGTTCAGACAACAGATGTGATTAGCAGCTTGGATTGTGTTTAATGTTAATCCAACAACCTACATCACCTTCAACACAAAAAGTAACCAAGTGCAAGGCATTTTTTTTTAACATACCGTGCACGTTCTCTGTCTGTTTCTCATCCTAGCCAATATGATGCAACACAAGCCGCTCAGAAAGGTAGCCTTTCATGTCCTTCATCCCTGAATCCTTTTTATGTCTATTGTGGGTACATTCTGTGGATCAAACGGCAGTGATATTCAATTCAGATCAAAATAATGCTACTTCTTCCTGATTCCTACATCCCGCAAGGTCTCATTACATTGCTAAAAATTAAATTCCAATTCAATTAAATTTCAGTCAAAAAAGGCGAGATGTGGTGATGATGCTCGATGAAGTGGGGCTGTGGTCACAGACCTTTGAGAATGGCCTAGATTTTGCAGAAAACAGACAAAAGGTTGAAGCAGCCTGAATAGCATGAATATTTGGATGAATGAAAATAGGCCGGGCTCTGTAAATGTCCTATTTCCAGGACACACTGCATTTTGGTGAACATTTATACATGTGTATGTGTGGATATGTGGAAGACTGCATTTTTTTAATTATAATTTCTAATGCTGGAAAGCCCCCTATAGAGTTTGGAGAGCCAACATACTTTCTCAGTAATTCACACTTGAAATGGTTGCTAGAGCTACAAATTGCTCCTATCTCTCTGCTACTATCACCCGGCTCAATATAAATTACTTTTTCGCGGCTGCAATTACCCACACAGCACAATATATATGTATTTTTCCATCTGCGCAGGCTGTGCATGACAAATACAAACTACATAACAGAGACTAATACAGACACTGTAATCAATAAATTATGCATATGCTGGTGGTTTTATTCTAAGGGCCACCTGCACCACACAGTCGAGGATGGAGGTGTGTTGTATACACTAATTGCCTCTTCAGCTGAGCAGCACTAAATTTAATCAGACCACAAACTTTAATGCCTTACTCCCCAGTGGAACATAATGGACTCAGTAATGCAATGAAATCCTTATCTCTCTCTGCTAGGTCCCCATATGTATCAGACTTAATGGCGTGAAGGCTACACAGAATGGTCTGACCGATGTAATGGCCTTTGTGGTAGCCTCTGCTGGTTTGCTAATGAGACCCCAGCATTCAAAGGGGCCAAAGAGTCCAAGCCATTAGTGAAGAGTTACACTTGGCCTGGATGATTTGCAAGGTTCATGGTTCACTTATTCCCTTTCTCTCGGTTTGAAATATCGCTTGGAGTTTAAGAAATACATTTTCAAATACGTTCATTTCACATCCTCCCATGCTTGTTGGCCATCGTGTGGCTGAATCTAGCCCATTGGTTGGTGTCTTTGACATGACAAATCTCTCTGATAGCACCGCTAAAATATGAAAGCGTGCCAGAAAGCAGTAATGATACTAATGACAACCAGAGGCCCATATCAAGGCTTAGGCTCTTCTACTTAGCGGTGATAACAGAGTCTCTGACTAATTCCTTTTTAACAAATAATTGCTGTGAGTACTTTGCAGCACTCTGGCTTAAGGTCCAGCTCTAACATTACTTTTTTTCCACCTCAGTGATAAAAACAAAAACAAATATACTGTAATTTGATAAACTGTTTAAGAATCTTTGTATGTAGAATTCAAATGAGACCTTCAGCATTAAAAAACATAAAATTCCCTCCTGATTAAAAGTGTTCATAAGAATCTAAAATCTTTGAATGAGAACACGTTTTTGACTGGATGTTTATTATTTTAGAAATATACAAGTATATTGGAAAGTCTATCAGCGTAGTCTTCACACTGAGAATATGCTGTATTCAACAGAATATATTACTTTATTTTATATTTCTGTTATATATAAGTGTAACACAAATGAGCAAAGAGGTTCCATTTCATGCTTCGAACTGAAACAAAATGATGCTCAATTTCTGAATTGTAAAAAATAAATTACAATTCAACAACTGTTCTGACCAAACCAAATAAAAGTAGTGGATAAGTGCCAATTAAACTCAAATCATCATATCAAAGGGTGTGGGTCAAATCATAAGCAGCAGTGCATCTCTACTACACTAAGAAAACATCGTTGATACACAGTATGCATAGCATTTTGTGATTTGGAATATTGTTCGCAGTATCACAGTTCCCTCCACTTTATAATAGATGGTTGATATTCACATCCATTACTGTGTTCTGTGTCGCAGGTTGAGATGGCCATCTCTATCAAAGAGGAAAAATCTGCAGTACCTGCTGAGATTACTTAACTATCTCACATCTTTCCTGCAGTGCAAAGCAATCCGGCAAAAAGAGCATCTCATTATGGGTTTTCTAATTGTATTCACACAGTTTATGTTTGCAGTCGTTGACAGGAATATACTTTTAAGAAAATGTTAGTATAAAGCCTTTTTGTTCATTGATCAGACCCTTTGTGTTGCTTTATCTACTCTACTAGAGTCTATGTATATAGTCTGTTTATTGGTTTCTGTGTTTAGTTGTAATTTCCCCTTGTCTGCACAGCACACCTGAAAATGTAATCTCCCCTATCGGTTCCTTAACAAATCCTTAATATAGGTTAAATTGCTCTCTTGCTCTCTTGCCCTCTTTCCCTCTGTACCACCACTCTCTTGCTCCCCTAATAACAAACAGACCATGCAAGTAATTTAGAGGAAAACCAATAACTAAGCACCATTAGAGGAGACTGTTGAAGTAAATACCCAGCATACACAAGGAACAAAATATAGATGTGATCAAGGGAAAGGCAATGAAGAAAAAAAACATTATTTCAGACAAAATAAAAGGAAGAGAAAGCATTCTGTATGGTGCAGTTTGTTTTCATGTGTTCCCTCTGCAATACTGATTACGCAACTTTTTAAAGCAAATGTTTTATGAGGACATCTTTCTTCACTTTTCACTAGAGCCTGTTTTGCTTCACAACCTGCAGCACCTATCCACATAAAAGATTCACTTTTGTAACATGTATCCGAAGTGCAAGTCAAATTAAATTGCCATAGTTACCATGTGAGGGGTTGAGATCGGTGGGCATGTTTGGCCGACTTTCCCAACATGCCTAAAACAGTGAACGTGTGGCGTGATGTTGACCATCAAGATGTGAGGAGTGCTGTTAAGAGCACCACAACTGCACACAGTCTGCATATTGTCCATGTGTTCTCCCGAGTCAAATGACAAGCACCTCACTGCTAACCCCACAAGCATACCTGCAAAAGAGTACAAAAAAGACAGACAAAGCTGCTGTTATGAAAACTACGGCAATCCTCTAATATCTCACGTTTAGGAAAAATATTACAGAAGTAAATAAATCATCATGCAGTTCCTATAATGCAAAAAACTATAACATAATGTATTATAACAGTCCTGGAAGCCCACAATAAGGACACATATGTATTACATATAGGAAAGTGATCTACAGCAGTTATAGTGATGAAACATTGGTGAAACTGCAGACTTTTAAATATTGCATGAATCACGTATACTGCTGCCTGGTGAGCCCTTAATAGTTTAGGGTATCTGGATCTACCTTGCAATTAATGTACCTCATGTGGTGTAATGGTAGCCTAAATTAAAAGGTGGCCCTGAGTCCAGTGTCATTTATCACCATAAAGCCAAACAACCACCCACACATGCAAAAGTCAATCATATATCACAGCTTTAATTTTTAAAATATCCCTATCCTTAATTTGTTTTAGCTGTCAACAATTATTTGAGGTAATTTTCATCAGCTTGATAATGGTTGTTGAAAGGGAAATAAATCTACCTGCCAATAAAAATGGTGGATAAAGCAAAATTAGATGATAAGGCTTTCCACTACATTACAACTAAAGCCCATAATTCGACAAAATGTGACCAGAATTGCCTTTATTTCATTAACACTTATTTAAAACTGTGAGTTCAGGAAGTGATGTTGAATAACGGCTTCCGTACTCTAAATAGGCTATCAGCAAAGACTACTTACCATAAAACATTGCACCTCCAGTTTCATTTATTAGTCTATATTTAAACTGTTTTAACTTCCACACACTGAGCATGGTTATAAGTGCCAGGCCAACTGTGGCGAGTACCAATAACGCTGCACGGTCCTGTCTGTGGCTCATAGTGCCCGTCGTCTTCAAACCCGGGTCAAACTTTTCGGAGACAATTGCTGCACTTGTGATTCAATTCAGCAGCAGCAACATCCGCATCAGCAACGCCCGAGAGCCAGTGCTGCCTTATGTCTGCATGGAAATCTCTGTTTTCTCTTTCACAAATGGAAAATAAGCCTACAGTTTTTTTGCCCCAGTTATGGAAAACATCAGCATTGATTCTATAATAAAGATATTTTAGTTAGTATAATTATATTTTATAATTCAAGAGACACAAAGCTGTTTTTGCTGCAGTGCCAATGCAACACATGTGTAGTAGGCGTGCTACAAGTACAATGCAAGAGCAGTGAAACATACGTAGAATAACAACTGGCCAAAGTCTAATCATCATAGTCTTGGAAAGCCAAATTTGACTCATGTCGTTATTTCTTTGCTATTCTTTAAAACAATCACGACATTTCCCAAAGCACATGAATGCACCACCCATCGGGTGTCAGCCTCTCATGTCCCAGCAGGGGGCGGTGAATACAAACGAATGCACGCGGAGCTCCTCGAGCCCGCTATGTGAGAGACCGGGACATTGAATCTCTCACTGTCCCTCAGCTCTAAGTGAATCAGTCGTGGGCCTGAATTAGCAGTTAATCAATTAATGAGTCGTGTGGTTGTAACGACTTATTTTGACCTTACATTTGCTTCGATTGTTATACAAAATAATTAAAACGTAAAGCTTTTGAAAATGTCTATATATAGGCTATATAGACAGCCAAATTAAACACCGATCTTAACACGGTTGAATTAAGCGCATTAGTACTATTACGCATGCAGCTGATGGGGTATAGACAAGTTTAACTCTCAATTGATGATGTTATCTGATAAAGAAAACAAGGCTTTTTTCTCATCACATTAAGTCGCACTGCATGGTGATTTAATTAAAGTTTAATTTTAGACTATGTTACTATTTTCCATGAAAGATTGCGTTTAGGCTGATGGAGGAACTGAGAAAAAAATAGACATTTGGGCAAACTTTGCACTGGGGGCGGCGTTCCAGACGAGACAATATTAGAACAATCGCTTAGCAACCGCGGCCGTAAACGAGCGGCGGATGTCGTAAACGGCAAAGAGGCTGGTGTTGAAAAGAGTCGAAACAGAACCCATTGTGGTGCTGGAGAGGAGTGAGCTGCTGCCAGAGAGAAGAAGAAAAGGGGCAATTCCGTGGCCACAAAGGGACTCGCGATAAGCGGACAGATATGGACGTGAACGCACAGCACGGACGCTGCTGTCCTTTGTGAGGAGAACCGCGTCGTCCAGTCGGAAAGAGCCGGTATATGAAGAGTTAAGACTCGACATCCCAACTGTTTATTTCAGCAGCTAGCAGGCTAGCTGGCTAGATACCTAGGAGCTAGAAATGGGAAGCCCGTGTGAGTTTGCTTGATAGAGATCTTCGTCGGGCTTTGAAGAAGCCGTTTTCGGGTTTAGGTGTCGTCGGCGGTGATTTAAAGTACCCGTCGCCCGCCTCGCGAGTAGCCGCAACTTTGAAGAATGATATCAACTGAGCGCTAAGCATTTCACTACTACAGACCCGGAGAGGAGAAAAGTCATACAGGTTTGTTTCATAGTTTTTTCTTCTCTTTGCAGTCCGCGTTCACATGGAAGTGAGCCTTTAATAGCGTGAAGCGGCACAATGTGAATTTAAGGTGTCGCTTTTAAGCTATTTATTGTAGCCTCGACTTGACTAGGCGAATAAAGCAAAAACTATAGCGGTTTTCAGTTTGTACTAACGCAAGAGGATGCTTGACACTTCGAGCGTCACTGTTGCTACCCTAGAAACGATTAAATGGTTAGATAAAATACGAGACGACGGTGTTTATTCTAGAAACAAACTCTCTTATCAGATGCCCACATCCGCTCAACGGTGACAGGAAGTTTATTATTACTGCGAATAGAGCTGCTGGTGTTGTCATTTTTGTTACAGCAGAACTGTCTCCTGCAAAATGACTGTCGCCTTATCTTTTCGGCTTCTTCCATTAAAGAGCATTAGTCATGTCCATCACAGGTATCTAAACACAAGTCAATGTCGACTACAGAATAATATAATTCCCCAAAACTGCAATGGAGTGTCATCATGCACAATCTACTGTGCAGCCAGGCAGATGTGGATGATATGAAAATGTGCCTTTAAATATATATTCCTTTGGCTGTTTTGGATGCAGAACATGTTAAATTATAGCAGCAACAAGAAGGTGCTTATTTGCTTTAAGTACCATCAAGATTTTAGATTTGTTCATTGAAAGCATTTCTTCAGCAAAACATGTTTTTGCATTGCTTCCCATTTACCTGCCTCTGCTGTTTTTTGACCACTCAAACAATGCACCTCAACAGGTCTCCACTTGGCCAGCTTGATTTGGATGGATTTGCTATTTATTTGTGTCCCTTGTTGGCGTGAGCAAACAGCAGGTTGAGCAATTTGCCCATCAGAGAGAGAGGCTCAGGCATTAGAAAGGAAAGCGTAGTTTGCAGTAATTGCTAAATTGACTTGACCGTGAGATTTGTGTGATTGCACGCTTTTTGCAAACTTCTGCCCTTGATTTCTTCAAGGGAAAAGTAGATTACCACAACAGTCCCTACTGTTTGGTCCAGAAAAAAAGCTTATAATAAGTCTAAGGAATTTCTCTTTACAGTCTAATGAATAGAATAGGCTGCTGAGAATTAATTTTTCCATATCAGGAGACTAATTGTGGAGCCTTTCTGCAAGGTTAGTCGACAAGTGAACAATGAAAATAGACCCATACACTTAAGACGTTCTGCTGGTGGTTGATTTGAATGTTTCGCAGCACTCGGCAGGGGAATGTCTTGTAATTGTAGCCTAAAAGCTCCCACAGGAGCTGTATATTTTTGTTTTTGACCTCCAAACTCACCAAATCACACTCGGATAAAGCTACTTCTACAACAGATGGAGCCACATTAGGGATGACCTTAATAATAACATCATAAATGTCTGTCAGGTAAACAATTTTATCCCCCCCCCCCACCCCACTCCAAACGCATTTCCCGTTTGTTCAAAGTGAAGTTTGTTTTGATAGCTTGTTTTAATCAGCTCGAGTGTAGCTTCACTTAGATGACACATTTGTTTTGCAATAGCACTAACATGAGATTTAAATGTATGACACCTTTTCAAACTTCCACAAGAGTGATGCCGGCTCGTGAAAATGTGCAGCTGTTGAAATTAAACAAAACAAACATGTTATCAGTCGAAGAATCCAGAGCAAGTCTTCCCTGTTCAAGCGTGTCCGTCCAAACAGCTGCGGCAGTTTGGCGCAAAGCAGATGCCATTGATATTCTCATTTAAAACCTTTAGTGTTTGATTCAGGCCAGAGATGAATGGACTAATGTTCATGTGGGGATGCTGCTAATTGGTGCTTATATTCTTAGGACTCAATTTTCCATTAGGCATGCGAATGTTACTGTCATTTGTATCTATCCATCACTGTCTGCGTGTTTGCTGTACTGAGGCCATCCGGCTGTGGCTGAATGTTTTTGTGATCAAACATTATTGACTCCCTCAGTCGATAACCTTGGCAACAGTAGTTCCTCTCTCTAGCTAGAGCCGCGCATTGCACTGGAGGGGGTTGGGGGGTGGGTGGGTCAGAGGAGGTTTTTTTTCCGAGCTTTGAGTAGGGTTTGGTGGTAATGCCCGCGGTCTCCGGGGGTAGACACGTTCATGTGCGTGTGTTTGTGTGTGTCCATTCAGAGATGGAGAACCGCTACTCTGTATTCAAGTGATCTCTTTCCATTCATTTCCATCACAAGAGCAATAACTCAGAGTTTCTCTCACCTTGCTGTCCATTGGCTGTACGATGGTTATATCTTTCCTCTCTCTATTTTGCTCTCTATTTTTCCAACTCCTCCACCGTACTCCTGCCCCTTTTCCCCACTTCCCCCTTGCACTCTCTTTTGCATTTCCAGTGGAATTAATCAAGCATGTTCATGTGTGGCTCGACTTCATTATATCATAATGAAGTTTAGCCTCAGGTGCAGCGAAGGAAATGGGTTAGGCCCGAGAGTAGCCTTGCCCTCGTACACCATTATCTGAAACCAGTTTTTATACAATGAGCTGAGGAAAAGATTATTCAAAAAGGAAATTTCCTTTTTCAACCCCCTCTTTCTTATCTGGGTTGTTCTGTCAAAATCTAAGTTTAATAAAAGTTGAAATATTAGGATATTAGGATGTCATCTTCTACTGTCTCGACCTTTGTCATTCTGTTTTAAGCCAACAAGGGGCCTATTGCTTCATCTTGCGCCTTTTCTGTCCCAGTAATGAGCCATTTTGTGGCTCTTAACATCTGCCAAACTTGGAACATTTTGAATGCGAGACTCATCTCCCATGCATGAGGAGTCAGGCATCCTTTGATTTGCCCTCTTTTCTTTGCCTCTCTTTCGAATCGCTCACCGCAGTACTTTGTAGACTGAGTACGCTGAAAAACTTTCTTACCCCAGTTTTGGCAGCGGCTGTGTATGATGAAAGGTAATTTGGTGCTTATTCTAAACAGGGTGTTCCTCTTGGTATTGTGCATCCCTCCTTCTCGCAGAGTGCAGAATGAGCAGAGGCACAGCGGGGGAGGAATTGAGGAGGAATGGGGAGGGGGGGGCTAATTTAAAACACAACTTTTCTGTGGGCACAATGAGGTTTGTCCAAAAGAAAACGCTGCTTTAAATTTCACTGCCTTTCTATTCCAGTGGGTAACATCTGTGTTAGAATACAAAGCATCTGGCTGTAATTTAGAGCTGTAAGTGAACTTTACCCTTGTCAAAAACCTGAGTAGGCAACCTTGCCATAGACCTCTATACAGTCTGTCTTTCTCTCTGCACATCCTGTTAAATAACTCTCAGCCATTGGGTGGCAGACACCAAAATAGATGGTGAGGGAGTTAAATGAATGGTTTTGCAGGTGTAAAATTCAAAAGAAGCAGTCTAGTGTGGTAATTACCAGGGAAAAATATCACCATCTTAAATGACCATGCCATCCTTCCAGTAAAGCTGAATGTTTTGGTCTCATTCACACCATTACTCTGTGTGTGTGTGTGTGTGTGTGTGTGTGTGTGTAGCAGCGGGCTATAAAAGCTCTAATCTAGTAGTGTTTCAATTCTTATACTCTCCTGCTTCATGCTATACAAAAGTACAGGAACAAGGATAAGCCGTCGGTGGCAGATTGGTACATTTATTGTTGACATTTTAAGCATTTTAACACCTTGGTTGCCTAATTAACAGAAAGAAAATGCAGTATGCATCTTATTCTTTCACTCCAGCAATTAGTACGGTCATTGACGTAATCCAGGTAATGCTCCATACGTAATTGAGGCCTAACATTTTCTCTGGAGAGGAAGAAGAAGCTGCGTATCCACCCCGTGTCAGCCACCACCCCGTGCATCTCATTACTCCGCAGTGTCCAGGTCTTGTGCCGAGCCTTGTTCCGGCTTGGCCCAGCTCTATGTCGCCTTCTCTAAGGGATGAAGGAGGTGATCATTTTCTCGGCCTGGCCGAGGCTGTGTTTCGCCCTCTTTGAGCCCTTTTCTGATCCTAGTTAAATCTCATATCTGCTCCCAAGATCTTGCAGCCGCGTCTGTGCCGCGACTGCCTGTGTCAAATGCTAAATGGCACTTGAATCGAGATCTTATAGCAACGGGATATTCAGTCTTCCCCTCAAGCAATCAGCTTCCCCTCGCTCCCTGTAGCAGAAGGCACAAGGCGCACATCCTTTTGACTCCTATTGAAATTGTTATTGTTAGTCACACAGACTTTGTTTCTTTATTTCCCATCTCCCAATCCATCTTCCTTTCCCAATTTAATATCTTGTAGAATTTGAATGAATTTTTTTCAGCCTCTATTAAATTATTGTGTTGGCGTTCTTTGTAGCTCATTCTGAATGGGTGCGGCTGAGAGGTTATTTGGTTTTTGCTCATTTATCACACTGGAGGCATTTTGTTGAAGTCAGCTCAATGTGGACCTACAGTTTCTTTATTTAGCTTGCCCAATGAAATGCTGTTTCAGACTAAATGAAGAATGATCTTTTTGTACAGTTTCTCTTCTGAGATATCACAGGTTAATGGGGGCATGAGGTGATATATTCAAAAAATGTTCTAAATGATTCATTTGTAAAGCCTAAAATTACCATTATCATTGTGCTTCATTATAATGATAAAATAAATAAATAGATGCTGTCCCATGTCTTGGGAAATTGTGACACACTACCATTAAGGTTTTCCGTAGCAATTTGGTTTAATACAGATTTTAAAAAAAAAGATTGCATCTCTTTCAATGATGTAAAGTAAGTCTGTCACTCATTATCCCTATATCATTTATGGTACACTGCTCACTGTTGAGTCACAGTGCTTGAATTTTACATTTGTGGTGAGGATAGAAAAAAATGCATGAATCATATTTTTCTTTTCCTTAAAAAAAAACAACAACTATGTAGCTCAGCTGTCTGTAGTCCCCCTATTTGGATATGGTCTATTTTTACATTAGTGATGTTGGCCTGATCGGCTCGAGGTATTTTCAGACAGAGGTGTGAGGTAAGAACCGGTGTATTCAGCTTCTTATCTGACACTCCACAGACGCACATCTTTCCACAACCGCTGCTCTCTTGGCTGCCTCCGGCCCCCGTGTCTTTCCAGATCTCAGCCACTTCGATCTGAAAGCAAAATGCAAGGAACCCATCGACACGCACACTAATCACACTAGTGTGCCTGCTCGTTAGCCATGCCCTCTCAAGTCGGCTGTCCTAATAGGCATGTCCTAATGAGTTCTAATTGAGGATGGCTAATTTGCATGGCCTGAGTCATTGTCTTTCTTAAAGCGACTTATAAGACTTACAAGACTCATTGCTAAAAAGCTGATTGGGGGGTCTGACATGGCTTCATCATGGGCAGACTATGGGGGTCTTGTGAGGCTTCTGAGAGCATTGTTCTCGTACTGTGAGCCCCGATCGTTGCCTCTTTCTTCCATGCTTAGTTCTTCTTACCCTTCCCTTCTCTACTGACATCAACATGCCTAATGGAGGTATTCACAGATTTCTTTTTCCCCCTCTCAACTACAGACGTTATTTTAGTGACACCAGCCATTTTCAAAGAAACAACTTCAAAGCCTGATTAAAACGAAGCAGGGCAACTCTGATCAAAGGTTAAACTACACACAGCGTGACTCTCTTCACAATGCAAAGTGAGATTCCTCCATTTGAAGCGAGGAGAAATAAATCAAGATTTCTGAGCTCAGTGTAACTGTTGAGGTATGCAGACGGCGTGTTATTTTGCTGTGCATTGGAGGAAAAGTGATGGATACTTCTGTAGCTACAGTGGGAGGTCCTCTGAGGAATCATCCTCAGAGTGCAGCACATTTTATTTATACTAGGAGAGGATGTTGTACATTTCCTCTTAATTTGATCACTGACACTTTATTTTCCCCTTTTCCATACTTTTATTTATCTTTCTTATATTGGGGGAGTATACAAGAAATGATTTCCCAAAGAGAAAGCGCTCAGATAGGCACAGGCAGGTTTATTGCATTGGCTGTGGGCCATCTCATTTCTGCTCAAAAAGTAATGAAATCTCTCAAATGACCCAAGCAATTCAAATTTGTGAGACAATTTCATATGCCAGAGAAAGCGCTTCTTTGTTTTATAGGAGGTATCGCATGCTAGGACTTGGGTGTTCAAATTACAGGCCCAGCAGAAGAAAAATTAAATAAACCCCTTTCACTTGTTATCCATGACCAAAAGGGCCAATTTTGCTGTTATGACATGTAGCTTTTTTATTTGCCCTGATGTAATGAGTTCTCCTCTCTCTGTCTTTGCTTGATTTCAGGCCTGCTGGCTCGAGGTTGCACAAAACACCAGGAAGGGAGAACATGACTCACTGGCCTCTGCCAGAGACTGGCACGGGGCAGCTGTGCCAACCTCGCCCCTGCCTGCCGCTTTAGAAGCTACCCCGGTACACCATGACGGAGAGGCATTGAGGTTAGCTCCCTGACGATCATCTCAATACCTCTCCTCCTCCCTATCCCTCAAGAACCCCCGTCCCCATCATGCTGCGCTTCCTGCCTCTCAAACTTGGCCGCCTGTACCGCTGTCTGAAGCTCTTGCTGGTCGTGGGATTGTTTGTCATCTTGTTGATGAACACCCACAACCTGTTCGCCTCCTTCCAGAAGAATGAGCTCACTGACAGACGCTTCATCAACCTCAACAAGTGTCCCGCCTGCTTTGGCACCAGCTGGTGCCGCAAATTCATGAACGGTCAGGTTTCCTTTGAGACCTGGGGTCGCCTGCGATTCCTAGACGTTTTCAATGTTAAGAATGTTTACTTTGCTCAGTACGGTGAGCCCAGGGAGGGCACCCGTCGCGTGGTGCTCAAGCGGCTCGGCTCAAACCAGGAGCTGGCTGAAATAGACCAGAAAATCTGCAAGAGGGCCACAGGCAGGCCGCGCTGTGACCTCATCCAGGCGATGTACAAGACTGAATTTGCCCGGATCAACGGCGATGTTCGTCTGCTCACTCCAGAGGTGGTGGAGGGCTGGTCAGACCTGGTGCACTGCCCCTCTCAGAGGTTGCTGGACCGCGTGGTCCGCAGGTATGCTGAGACCAAAGACTCAGGCAGCTTCTTGCTAAAGAACCTCAAGGACACGGAGAGAATGCAGCTGCTCATGACCTTGGCATTCAACCCGGAACCGCTCGTACTACAGGTACTGTGACTGTTCAAACTTTTTTCAGTGTTGTGTGTTTACATGTGATACCATTTGAGGCCTTTAAGCGAGTTATTTTTTTATTTTTTGTTGAGTGATGTTTGACTATGACAGTGTTTGAAGAAAATATTGCATCTTGATAAAGAGGTGTCTGTCAGCTGATCTGTGGCACCAGGTGTTTTCAGAGTAGTTGATAAGCCACAGTTCCTGGATTACCTTTGCTACAAAGAGGATAAGAGCATCAGTACAAAGCAAGCCAGGGTGTTGGCCCACAAAGCCTCCAGTAAATTACAGGGTAGGAATCTTCCTTTTCCTTCCTCTTCCGTAGATCTAAGACAGGCCTTTACACCCTCCCTAAACTCTAGGCTACGCGTCCGCTATCTGGAGCACGAATATTCTTTCTGCTTAGAATAGAGAAGGGTTTAAGAGCTGTGGCCTCCCAAAAGATGAGAGATTTTGGCTGGCGGCAATACTGCATATTTAACACTATATGTAGGGCAGTTTTGAATTATTCAAGGATGCATCTGTAAATGGTCCAAGTTGTTTTTAATTTTAATATACGTCTATGTCCACTGGATTCTCGTCACTTGTGGGAGACAGAAGGTGGAGGGATCTCTTACGGGGTTAAGCGATATCAGCATAAATATTCCTGATGTTTCAAAATAAAAGCTTAATAAATAAATAAAATAATAAAAGTTTTTGACCTATATTGCAGTCTTTATTTCAGCATTACAATACAAAGAAACAATATTTAGTTGCCAAAAAATCATCTTTTTGAGGCTTCTAGTGTTTTGATGAGACTGTGAAAGCATGAGCACTTAATTTTTAATACAGTTAGTCTATTAGTAATATTGTGCTGCTACGTTAGAAATCTTTAATTCAACAAAGAGTAAATTAACAAATGGTACATGCTGCCAAAATCAAAATGGTGCCTGTTGAATTTAATTGTGTTGCTTTGACTCCAGGTTAGGAATAAAATAACGACCCATTACTATTCTGTCATCCTGCATGTCAAAGCAGCCATACTGTATGTCATATAAGCACTATCCACATCCTTTTTGTCGCTGATTTACAAGCAGCCAATCAATTTCAATCTGACATTGACCGTGTCACGTAAGGGGAGAGAACAACAATAGTCATGGCTCGTGTAGACATTCAATAACTTACACTGACTGCCAACCCCTCCACGCTACACATGAGGCCGCACACCTCCAGGCATTTCAGAGGACAAAAGGCAAGATCAGCCTTTTAGTCCGGCAGATCTATAAAATCTGATTAGCCATGTGTGGTCGCTTGCCCTCCCCCTTCCTTCCTTTCTCCTCTTTTCTTTCTTATTACGTTTTTCTTTTATCTGTGTCGTCCTCCCCTATATTTTCCTGTCCGCTTGTGTACGCTCCACAAACTCTGGCCAGATAATTCCGTCAGTGTTTTTAATGCCATTATGCCCCAGTTCAGAGCCTCGTTGAATCAACCCCCCATCCTTATCTTGCACACAGCTACAGACATCACGCATTGTCCACAGCCCTCTTCACTCCCTGCTCTGTGTAAGCCTTTACATGTTTACAGGGACTCATGAATTGTTGATCTCATCCTGAACTTGTGACCCACGGGCATAAGAAAGAACTGTAGGGTCTTGTGTATGCGCCAGGCCAGGGGTAACAGATGGTGGGCATGGATCGTGTGGATGGATATTATACAAAGAAATGTGCCAGACATCTCAGAGATTCACAGATCCTGAATGCCCTGACTGTTCGTCAGCATCACTGAACTCGAAAGATGAGGAGAAAATTTGCTGAGAGACTGAGAGACCCTATACACAAGGTTGGGCAGCAGTAGACCATAAAGAATTAATGGCGTCTATAGAGATTGAACAGGAGACGTGCTCAACTACAACACCTTGGTCTCCTTTTTTTGCTAGAGGTTAGTGCTACTGCGGGGGGACTGCTTTTAACAAAAGGTAGAGGAATGTGGGCTGAGTTTTATGACCAGTTATTTAATGAAACCTGATCCTTATTTCAACTGTTTATCACTCTGCCTTCTTGTCAGGCCCAGAGCGATGCTTCATTTTGCCTGGTTGTAGTTAAACACCTCCTCAGTAAGTTGGAGAGGCCAGTATCTCTCGGTGTATAATTTAAGTTTGCTATATTTAGAGTAAATTATTTCAGACTGTCATTGGTTTGCCAGCGCTGTGGTTTGGGGGTTTTTCTCTATCAAAATCTTTCCTCTGGCTTTATACAGTCGAATAATGCCAATAACATTTCTGCTGTCTGCTCAGTGAGCTGCACTCTCTCTTAGAATGGCTTCTGTTTCCAGTCTTTTGAAGCCACAGGCAGTAAATCGGCCCTGTTTCACTATGAGAAACCAGACCTTCTTTGTCAGTGGGAAACAATCTGCTGTTTTGTTTCGGGTCTGGCCAACAATGCGTTTTCTGTGTGCTCTGCGGTACACAACCGCGCACGCATACATACACACACAAACACACACACGCCACCCCCACTTCTCTGTCACGTGGAAGACAATTTGGCTATGGGGAATAAATATTTTTGGAAGACAAAATGACGACAGCCAAACAAGAAAATCCTCATGCAACGAGAGGCACCTTATGCAACTTCATCTGTTTTCTCTCTTGTTTTCTCTTAACCAATGCTGTTTTTCTTAAGGTTTCACAGATAAGTTGGCCTGGGAAGGCTTCTCTGTTACTGTGATAAATCTACTTGCATCAAGGGGTTGTCTCTTTGCCAACCAGAGAAATTACATGATGCTGTTTAATTTTACCTCTCATTCGACAATAACTTGGTTTGCATGAAAAAGTGAGCAATAAATTATTCTCATTTTCTCCAGCTAGAACCTTATTTGCCATCCTTGGCTTCTCTCCTTCGGCTAGATGACTCACTGACTCATCAGGTGATGGTTGTGTTTGATGGAGTACATCTGGCCCAGCTTTAAATTAGTTCGATTTAGCCCAGTCCTCCCTTCCAAATCATTAAGCTTGGTGAGTTAGCCAGAAGCATGTGACCGCGCTCGCACCCTTTTTGGTCCTCAGCCCTGTCTTGCTCAGTGAAGCTTAGAATAGGATGTGACAGCCCTGTGGGGTTAACTCAGTCATCTCCTCTAGACTCAAATCTGTGCTCTCCCAGATACCCCTCTCCCTCTCTCTATTACCGCCCCCCCGACCTTCCACAGATCCACCTCCTCATTCAACAGCCCGCCCTCACCTGACACACAGCCATATTCGTCAGAAGGCGTGAGCGTCTCACACAACACTGTCTGTTTTTCCCAGAACACAGACGTCTGACACTGATACTAAATCGGTGCAGAGATGGAAGAGAGAGATTAGATGGATGACCTTATCTCCCATTCCTCCTAAGATTTTTGACAGCGGCATTTTAACGCAAATGTGAAAGTAAACATTCACAGCGCTTTGAGCAAACACACCAGCAGCTTGTTTGAATTTTTTAAAATGGGGGGATGCCTCTTTGGTATGCTGTTGATTTAATGAGGCTCTGCATAATCTATTACGATGCTCATCCACTTTGGGAATCTAAGCCAAAGTAAATGGCATAAATTCAGGCTGCAAAGTGAGACAAAGGTGGTACCTCAACTGTGACCTACTGAACCTTGATTTATTTTTAATAAGAAAATACATTTAAATGCATAAACAGATGTGCAACCTCCCTACACCAGCTATGAGTCAGATAATCTTGTAACTGTATAATTGAAAAAAAAATTTGGTGTTAAGACATGTTTTTAAATTAAACAATAAAGAGGCTAGACAAACAATAATCATTACAAAGAAATTATTTTTACATACCACCTTATCTGTAACACACAAGCAATTATTTTTGCAGAATGTTGCATGCAATATACATTGGAAAACCAGAAAAACAGGAAGGCCTTTACAACCTTAACGCATTGCAATGCAACAGCCCTGCAGTAAATCTTATTTTTATGAAGGTTAATTGTTTTTTCACTCTTTTAAGACTGTGTCAGAGGCTATACAGGTAGTTTGTAGTAGTGTTGAATTGGATTGCATAAAACTGAGACATATTTTGTCTACAGTGGTCAAATATTAGAAAAACAAGTGGGAAATGATACTCTTGCAAACTAAGATAGATGGACGGGTCACAAAATTTCTGCAATAGTCTATATAAAAAAAACCTCTCCTTATTGCCCACGTGGTCATGTTCTGGAAAAACATGCACAGAATTTTAGCCTTTATATTGTCTGTGCAGGAAAAACTGCAATCTTATTGTCTGGCTTTCTGGGTCATGCCTCTTTACAAAGAGGATCAAAGCCTGTTTTGTTTTTAGTTTTATTTATTTCTTTTCATTTAATCACAGACATTGCATGCTATCCCGGCTTAAGTGAGAGCCTTCTGTCTCTAAGGCCGGCTCAGTGGCTGAGGTCCACCGGTAAATAGTATTTAAGTTGCTAGTCTGTGATTAGAACCTTTGTTTTTGGGTCTGGGGGATTGTGACGCTCTTAGCACATAAGAGAGGAGGTTGTGTACGCCGCTTAACCCTGCTTCAAGTGCTCCCAAACCCCCTTTCATTATTCTTATAGGCCTTTGTGTACAGACTGAATCCTGTTAGGATAAGACAGGGAGTTATCTGGGCCCGACTTCCCTCTTTTGGCTGCCCTCGCTGGATGGAGGCCCTGGTGGAAAGGGGAGAAGAGAAGGAGGAGGAGGAGGAGGAAGAGGAGCTGAGGGTTTGTGTGAGCGAGTGTGTGTTGTACAAGCCAGAGCCTTGTGGTGTTTTCCCCCATTTGAATGAGCCAGACTGCTTGTGTTACCATAATCCTTTCTCTCTTTCTCCCTCTCTCCACACTTGCACACATCTATACACACACATGCATGACAGCTGTGTTTGGTTAGGTAAATGCCTGTGGCTGAACCCCCCCGCCCCTTTTCCACTCATCCCACCCACCAGCTCCTTTTTTAGATTTCTTCCCCCACCCCCCCAAGCTTCCTACTGTTACAGCCTGCACCCCAACCTACCTTACGCCCAGCTCCTGAAGACGCAGTTCTGCAACGCTGGAGAATCTCACTCCATTCACAACTCTCCCAGGGCCCCTTAAGATGCCCAGTACTCAGTAACGAGTGGCTCTTTACTGTCCTGTGTCCCCTGGAGAGCCTGGGGCCTAATGTTAGAGCAAGAATATGCTTTTTAGCCCATCAGCTTGCCTGCAGTAATAAAATTGGCCACTGCATTAAAACGTCAGGCACCTAGTACCTAGAAAATATGAGAGGTCAGGGATATACTGTAGCATCTTCAAGTCTTGAGCATTTGCACCCACGTAATTGGTAAAACAACTTTATTTAATCAAACTCCTCACTGGTAGTGTAGACATTAAGGGAAGTGGTCATAGGCTGGCACCTCTTATGTTAGTTGAAGTCTTTTCAAGGCTGTAAGATACTTAATTGCTGCTTGTAGGAAAGATCCTCTCTGTGTTTGCCCTGTTCTGCAGAGTTTAGAGTGTAGGGTCAGTGACAGCAGTCTCCCTACTCACTACCCGGCTGCCCCCGAGATAATTGGCTCTGAAATACACAACCCTTGATGTAGGCCCGAAACCCACAGCCCTCAGGTCTGAGGCCAAGCTTCACTTAGGCCGTGTGGGCGGTAATACCACCTAGACTGAGTCAACACCACTGCCTATGACTTAATACATTCCTCGTCTTCCAGTGGAGGGGATTTATGAGGTGGCTCTGTGCGCGGTGGCTCAGGTTCAGGTCGGCAAAGGGTTTCAGCTATCAGCTAGCAGCGGAGTGTGTACTAGCAGCCCCCGAGCTGCACTGCCCTGTGCTCTCATTCCTCATCCTGCTCTCATTCTCTCTCTGCGGGCCTGCAGAACTGGACCCAGCTAACCCATTTCTATCACTGATCTGTGGTGCTCTGAATCAATTGCACGCGCTTTCCTTCTGTGCTGCACAAGCCGACTGTATGTGGTCTATCCACCCGACCTCTTACTTTTGATTTCTCATTTGAGCTCAGTGTTTTTTGACCTCCTACTTTCTTATTGGCTCTGGCTCCACACATGCACACGCACGCACATGCACACACACACACAGCAGTCCTTTCTAGTTTCTGTCTTCTTCATTCAATGATTTTCCTGTTTCCCAAGACTGCTGCCAGCTCTGCACACTGTGACTTTGCACTCTTTGAACTGCATGTCTGGTAAGGAAAGAGGCAGGGCCTATTCTAAATTCAGATACATACACTTAACAGTCTCTGTCTCTCCTTACTCTGTCTTTCTCCTTTACAGACAGACACACATGCTCTCCTCAGCTCGGTGCTCTGACTAGGCATTTCCTGGCTTCCATGTCTGGAACAGACAGCATCACTGCCCTGTATTGCAGGTTTTGGGGGTGGAACAAAGAGGGGGGAAGAAGCAGGGTTAGTAGGAGAAGCAGCAGCAGGAGACGAAAGCAAAAGAGAAGAAAGGGATAGCGCCATGTGTGCCAGGATGAGGAGTTAGCGCCGGCTCCCCTACGGGGCCTGAGCTCTCGCTGCGGACCAAGCGACTGGATTTTAAACTTAAATGGCCAGCAAAATGCCAGACGGGGCTCGCCACACATCCTCCAGACACATAAGGTCAACGGGAGAGCTGCACAGAAAAGCGACGCGTTTTGGTTTTTTTTGTTTGTTTNNTTGCTGTTCTTGTTGCGTCTGACTGAATGCGTCTGTCCGCCACGCTTCCTCAACTTTACTGTTTGATCCCGGACTCCTGACAAGTCCTGTCCCAACTTGTTTGCTATGAAGCGGTGGGGTTTTGTTGAGGACAGAAAATGTTGAGAATTTACACCACACCCTGCTCAGGGCTTTAACAAGCTTCACACATGAAACACTTCTGTGGCAAACTACTAATTTCCTTTTTGCTCTAAGTAGTTGAGGCTGCAGGATGAAGGCAACTGGTTCCTTTTAAATCTTGCATTTATGAACACAGCCCTGTGTGTCCACCGCATTTGCGTGTGTGTGCGTCTATGTATGTATATGTGTGTTTGATGGACCAGTGTTCTTTGCAGGCCAGCCAAGGCAATATCTTGGGAGCCGCTCATGTTTACTCGGCCCCTGAATAGAGGTTGTTATCAGCCCTGGTCACGTTGCATGTTCTCATTCACATGCACTAGGATACAGTTTCACATAGACACACACACACACACACATGCACACACGCACAAAGAGCCTCTTTCGAACTCTCACACGCACGCACGCACACACACACACACACACACACATAGACACACGCCCACGCCCTCCCCCGAGTGGCCCTGTAGAAGGGCATGCCTTTGTCAGCAGATGTCAGGACGCAGGTGTGTGTTCCTGTGCCTCTCGCTCCATTCGTTTCATCCTCTTCTCCAGAGGCTGCCCATTTGTCTGTGGCCCTGTTTCATTTCAGCCCACTCCAATCTCCCCCCAAGAGGACGCCAGTGTGTCAGTTGTATTACAGGGAGGGGAGTCGAAAGCACAACCCCCCCACCTCCCCAGTCAATGTTACTGTAGTGCACCGGCTCAACCTTTAAGATTAGATTAGTCAGACTTGGGCCTAGAAGTCGCTGTGAGGTTGTCTTTAATGAGACGATTCTGTTTTGGTCTGTTTTCCACCCTCGCTGTCATTGTCTCTCGGGCCAGGCTCATTATTTCCGTAACACTGCAAGAAATTCTAGCAAAAAATTTGTACCAAAAATAAGAAGAACATTTGCCAAGTTCTAGAAGTTAAAGGTTTTACTAAGCAGGACATAAAAGGTTTTTTATCCAGTGACGGGAACAAGAAGTGATAAGACCTTTAAAGCAGTAAAAGTCGCTGGGATGTGTCATTGGCAGTTCTGCACCCTCAGCATTTTTCAATAGCATAACATTATTGGGAGGCGACTGGTAAAATTTGCTACCTGTGCGGTACCCACACATACAAGCACACACACATACAGTACCTCCCAAGTCTGCTCAGAGATAGTGCAGTGGATGTAACATTAGGCTGGGCTTTCCAATTTATTTCGCCCCCCCCTCAACGCCTCATTGCGGACGTTAATGACTTCTGCAGAGTAACCGTTTAAAGAGCGCTAAGGGAGAATGATTGGTGGGGCACGTGGAGTATTTATCAACTTCTGCAATAGGGGGGTTTGAATCCAAAGCTCAGGTGTCCACTTCCGTGTGGCTGCCCACACTTGCTCAGTAGTTCTCACCTTTAGACTTATTGCATATGAAACTTAAATATAGGAAGCTCATAAAAATGGCGCCTAAATATGAGTTGAGACCAAGGTAATTGACGCGGTGCAGTGAGCCTGTCAGAGCAATGAATGAGCGACATCTATGTTAAGAACCGCGGACGAGGGCCGGACAGACATGAAGGCGTTCTCATAACAGTCGTTGACAGTGTCTGAAAGTAGCCTTGGGGCATTCATCCTTCTCCTCCCTCCCATCAGCCATCCCCCCCATCTGCCGCCGCTCTACTTTTGCTCCCATTCAGGCTGCAACCTGACAACAAAGAGAGAGATGTGTTTAGCAGGCAGGTCTTTGCTGGTTTATTCCTCCTGTCCACTGGAGCGGAGAAGTGAAAGACACTCTGTTTGTCTCTTCTGTCTCCATCGTATTCTCTCTCTTCTCCCCTCTTGCTCTCTGCCTCCCCACCACCACCCCTTCCCCACATCTATCCATCCGCCCTGCAGCGGTGAGAGAGGGAGGATGGCATTTTACAAAGCAGGTTTAGCCGTAACATTGGACATGCTAAGTTTTGCGAACAAGACCAAGAGCTGCTTAGCTTTGCAGCAACATAAAGCGATCTGAGGTTTGAATCTGGGTCAAAGGGAAGCAAGCCTAATAGGGATGTACCACCAACTGATCCAGCTTCAACCTAATCTTTCTATACCAACTTCAGAAATTAGACAGCCATTTTAGATATTTAGCCTGTTCAGTCTCTAATCCTAAAATCTCTTATGTAGGATTGCCTGTTGGCTAGCAACATCCCAGTAGTTCGGGATTGTCTCTTTTCCAGCCAGTACTCAGTATTTGGGAGAGGAGTCAGCCCGCCATTATCCTTTGTTTCTTAGCGTCCGCTGGAGTTTTTCACTTTTTGAGACATGTCTGCCTCCTCAGATTCCCCTTCCTGTCAAGATTGCCATATCAGAAAATGTGGAGGAAGGCTATTAAGCCAAGAGTTTTTGGGGAAGTTGGGGTGAGTCGTTGCCAAGTCTAAGGATGACAGGCACAGACAGACCGACAGGCTGCTGGAAGCCAGTAGTGCTTCATGGACAGACTTTTGTCTGCCCCACAATTGATCGGGTCACCTCAGGGAAATGGGCCCAACCAAAACTGCATCACATGCAACTTATCATTGTCCTCCCCTCTTGGTGGTGGAGCTTTCTTAAAACTGATGGGAACAAGAGATACGCCAAAGGTGTACATTTACACCACTAAAACTGTGATAGGCTGTAAAAGTCCACCTCTCTGTTTCTGTGTAGATTTTAAAGCGTTGTGAGTCATAATTGGTCATCGAGATCTTGATTTTTCATCCTCACGATTATTCCAAGGTTGTTTATCCAGTCAAGGAGCCCTTGCTAGACAGCCTTAGCCTTCACTTAGAATAGCATTCAGCTTGTTCCATCCTACCACTGTAGCTCAGGTGGGATCCATATGCTTTGGCCTTCAATACACTTAGCAAATTATAGCCTAGTCAAGGGATGTAATAACGGAGCTTAAGAGCAGCATAGCTTGAGGAGTGTCTGAGATAGAAATGTCTCGACACTAGTCAATGGTGCAGTAGTGAACCTGCAAATCGCTGCATAGTCATCCGTTCACCGAGCCACAGTTTCTTTGTCACACGCATCCCCTCGGTGCCACAGTCTCTATGTGGCAGGGGTCCAGCTGTTGTCTTTGAGATACAGCAGCTGTGCGGCCGGCGGGAGGGGGGGTTAAAATGTATGTTTTTAAATAATTTGTATTTCATTAAAGTTTAAAGGGAGTTAGGGCAGCCATGCATATTTAAAATCCCCCCTCTCGACAGAAATTGAAAGCCGGTGAAGTATTGAATTACCGCAAGTGTAAAGTGAAACGCAACAGTTGTTGTAGTTCACACCTTACCTGCAGTGACATGGTGTGTTCCCCGCCATATCTCCGATGCAATTGGGTTTCAGAAAGGGAGGGCTACTGAGGCTCCTGTGAAACATGAGTGCTCCTGATGCTCTGTCTGTGTCTGTGCGGCGGCCGCCTGCCAGCAGCAGCCTAGGAGAGATTTGTTACATAGGAATCGTGGGCTATCATTAAGCTAGCATATGGCCGGGTGTTTATTGTAAAAGATAGAGGCCTGTGGCAGGGAGGTTTATTGTAAAATATGGGAGCTTATCACCTGTAGCAAAACTCGTGTGGGCTGCAAAAAAACGGGGGATTTCATTCTATTATTTTCCATTAATTTGTCCACCCGTTGTGACAGCCTGTGGCAATGAAATGGACCAGGAGAAAAGAAAGTGATGCAGGGAGAGTATGAGACACCGGAACTCATGGAGAGAGATGGAGCAGACATACAGAATCCAGTCCCTTAGCAGCGTGGCACGTTTGCCATATGCAGCTGCTTCACGCCCAACTCATTCAAATTGTCTGTATGTGTTTGTTTGTTTTTGTGTGTGTGTGTTTGCCTGCCTGCGCAGACGTTACCTCTTGACTTTGAGTGATTGCAGATGATGGTGCATGTGTGCCTGTTTTTGTTTGACCTCAATAAAGTCAAGTAAATCTGAGACAGATTAGGCTATTGTGCAGCAGCAGTGATACCACTTCCAGCTAACGGTATTACCTTGTTATTATTAATCACTTTTAACCCGTAATACACAACAATTTTTTGTCAGCCTGCCCAAACTGCATTAACTCGGTTAGCCAACATCATGCAGCAGTTTAAATCGCCCCACTGGTGCATCACAACACATAAGGCTTTCCTGCTAACTGCTGCTACCACAAATCACCTCCTATCAGTTCTCTGGAAGCACTGAGTATAGCAGCGTACATCAGCTCATAGCTGTAGGGCTTTAACACAAACTGGCTCTTTTCTTTTATTAAATTTAATCCATTACACCCAGTGCTGGCTCTGTTTCATATGATCCTTTGGCAGATTTTCAACTATTGTGCTTAGAATTGTGTATCAAAAGTTACCCAAGTCTGCACACGGCAACTTTGTGTTTGCCGTCTGGGATTCTTCCTTTTTGTCTGTCTTTATTGAGAAACTGATTTCTGTGCAAGTTAAACAAATATTTTCTGACAATGTGAAGGCTCTCACAATGTGCTGGCCTCTGCTTTTCAAAGCCAGTGGGGTATTTCTGTTTTTCTTTCAACAAACTCCACATTACACAGCCTGCCTTCTTTTATCTATGTTTTTAAATCAACGTTTTCTGTTCTCATCTGTTTCTCCCTCACAGAGCTTTCCGTCAGACGAAGGGTGGCCATTCGCCAAGTACCTGGGAGCGTGTGGGCGCATGGTAGCTGTCAACTACGTGGGCGAGGAGCTGTGGAGTTTCTACAACGCGCCCTGGGAGAAGAGGGTAGACTTGGCGCGTCAGCTGATGGACATCGCCGAGCAGCTCACCAACAACGACTTTGAGTTTGCCCTCTACCTGCTCGATGTCAGCTTCGATAATTTCGCGGTCGGCCCGCGCGACGGAAAGGTCATCGTTGTGGACGCCGAGAATGTTCTCGTGGCAGACAAAAGGCTGATCAAGCAGAGTGAGTGGTAGCGCCCATCATTACCTGAACACATATGCTCTGTGTTTGGGGGGGGTGTATGTCCATATGTCTGTGAGTAATGCCTAGTACATCTTATTCCCCCAGTTGCCATGACAATTTCTCTTCGCGAACATGCATGTGTATCACACCTGTAAACATTACCACCTCTGGAGCTACATAAGAAGAGGAATGCTGTTCATTCCTCTTCTCCATCATCCAGCTGTTTATCACAGACCTCCTCAAAAGCCAGAGTGCGAGTCAAACACTGACCACAGCTTGGATTCTCTAGAAAACACTGCACTTTCTATGGCAGAACTGTAACTGCCAACTGCACCTAACGAGGCACTGACGAAGGTTCGAGGAAAGGTCTCAAGGGACGGACGGCTGTGGGCAAATCTGCACACGCTCGAAGCCTCCTCTCTAAGAACACGCTCGTCCCCATCAAAGCGGAGATCGTTTGGATAACAAGCCATCTCCGCTGCCCTAGTTTTTTTTTTTTTGTTTTT
>NTHP01000202.1:634536-644858 GCA_003416845.1 Oplegnathus fasciatus | reverse complement strand
TTTTTTTGTCCTCCTTTCTTCTCTGCCTCTTTCTCCACGGTCATTTCTCCACCTCTTCCCTTCTCCTTCTCCTCTGTAATTGTGTTTCTCTTTGACACACCCGCTGGTTTGTGTGGAGAGTTGATGTCGCACTCATTGTGGTGAAGTGCTGTTTAGCCCTCTGCGCTGTAGCTACACTTAGCCCAGCTGATGAATGGCTCCGGGGTTGGCTGGCTATAAGAAAACACCACAGAAAACGAATGGGGCACCAGGCGCTCCACTGCCGCCCCTCTAAGTTTAAATAAACATGAGGCAATTTCAAGGGGCATTCACTGGGGAGTTTATGCATTGGACACAGAGAGGAAGGAGGTGGAAATGTGTTTTTTTTTTAAAAAGAGACAATATGGTTGTGGAGGAAGAGCACCTGGAAATGTAAACTCTAAACTACAGCAAATAGAACCCCAGAAATTTCCTCACTGCATTATCCAATTTGCTGCAAGTGAGTTTGCCTCCATAAATTGCAGTCCAAGTTGTCAAAGCCACAATGGAGGCGAGAGCAGCTTATTTTTGCATATTGTGTTTTGCAGCCACTACCCAAAGGAAGAGTGGATTTTGTTGTAATTCATCTACCAGTGGGTGAGGGGATAGGTAGCATTACAAACAGGTAGGAAGTAATTGTCCTGTCTGTCATGTGACTTACCTTCGCCATATCAGCAGGCATTTGCAAATCCAAAGCGTTTTGAAATCCACCCCCGAATTCCTGCTTATCAGCACGGGGGGAAGTCTGAAAGGCAGAGGTGGAAAGCATTGTAAAGTGTTCCGCAACCATATTATCTAAATCTCTACATGACTTTAGCCTCGCCTGTCATATTCCAAACCTGGCAAACTGCTGATATCTTATTCAGGTCATAAACTGAAAGAGAGGAGGGGAGAGTGAGAGAACCGCCATATGTTAGATTACGGCAACAAAAGGGATGAAAAATGAGCAACGACCAAAAAAAGGAAAGTTTCTTGGTTGCTGTTGCTTGGCTAACGTGATGTAAAGTCTATTTCATGCTCTGGCAAGCCCCAGGGAGAGGCAGCCATTTTTAGAACCGAAATGACCTATATATTTTTTTTTTTTTAGAAGTGGGGGGAAATAGATTTGGCCAGTGTTGAGGGTGGGTTATGAATAACAACGCATGAAGCTGTGTCAGGCAGCCCTGGCCCGTGTGCACATGGCCTCTTGTTTTGGGGCTTTTCCGGGTTTGGCTGAGGCTCAGGAGAGCGCTCTGAAGACTCTTTGTGAGCGCCTCCTGGAAAATCATCACTAATGCAACACAGGAGTTGCTAGAAGCAATGTTCCTGTCAGGCTGCTTACATCCCTTCAACATGGTTATGTCACTCTCACATCTATTATGCCTCATTTAGATAGCGCTCTGGTTCGGAGGCGGTTTTTCTTCTTAAAGCTGTCGCGCACTTCAGCCCAACACAAAAATCCACGGCTGAAGTTATTCGTTGTTTCAAAATACAGCAAAAGTATGCTTGACAAGGACCAAAAGGAAGCATCATGGGAGTCGGGCTGTTTGATTTATAGTTTAGTTTATCTGGATTTAGTTTGATCTTCTAGTTCTGCACATTTTGACACCCGAAGGCGCTCATGCAGGGAAAGGGAGTCCAAAAAAGAAATTATTGAGAAACAGGAGTGTGTGAAAAAGGCCAAGGACATTCAGGATGGGCCATATCTCGTTCTGGTCCCCTTTGAGGTGCAGCTCACGAGGGTCTTTATATGGGAGTGGGAACCAAGTCAGCCAGTTATCATCAAAGCTTTGGGCAGAAACTGATGATAGTGATATGAATAAAGCTTCATATAGGCTACATACGCTGTGCACTGCATTGGCTTCACTTTATGACCTTTTAAGAAAAACGACTTTGAATTCATCACATTTGCAAAGGTGCGTCATATTCAGCTGAATGCTCATTAACGCCATATGTCAGCCATTGAAGAGGTCTGGCAATCAGCGGTTTGATATGCCAGTTTTCAAAGGAACACGAGGCAACCAACAGAGCTCCAAAGAGGACAGATCATCTGTGTTGAAATCAGGAAAAAAAACAACTGCAAAATTACTCAATATGTCCTGAAGAACAGTGTGGAAAATCATTACAGCATCAGCCAACTGAGACAGTTCATTCCTCTTTTGCATTGGCAAAGAGGAACAGCGGTCACAAGTTGAAACTGAACAACAGAGAGATGACAGACGCGTACAGGAGGGTGATGAGAACTGCCAATTTGCATGCAGCCTAATGTGATTCACTTTTTAACAGTGTTTAAATGGTGATTTTGCTGCTTCAAAATTTAAATCCTTATCATACTTGCTGTAGATGCCAGAACAAGAACCCTCCATGAACTTTGATAACTGGTGACTCCGTTAGACCTGAACTGAAATCTCACAGAAGTTTAATCACAGCAAATCTGACCCCTCCTGAGGCTTCATTCCTGAGCTGTCCTCCCTTATTTTCATTTGTTCTTCCCCTACACTTCTTCTGGCTGGGGAAATGTGCGCGCCTCCTACCTCTTCACCTTCCCACCGGCACACCTACCGTTGCCCTTTTGTCTCATACATGATACCTGCAACCTAAACACAAACACATAAACCAAACGGAGCTGCTGCAGTGACTCCCCGTCCCAGCTATGGGGGGGGGAGGTCAGTGGCACTATCAGGGGAGCTTATCCAGCAGGAGACAAGCATGCTAACAATCCCATTACCCACCCGTGCAGCAGTTTAGACCCACATTATCATCTGCCTTGGAGGGGCTTGCTTGGACAGATGATTGGAACTCCTCGTCTCCCAACCCCCCACTCCACCAACCCCCCCGTCTCCCCAGGCACATTAGCTGACACCCAGGGCTATGATTATAAACATCATTTATTCAGCAGACTCAGTTATCCAGGCTTGTATTCATCCCCGCTAAAGACAAAATATTATCCACCGTGCACGCAGATCAGCACGAGCACCGGCAGTCGAGATAGCAGAGAACGCCAGTCGCACATCCTCGCCCAATGAATCAAATTCTGATGTGCACATCTGTTCAAAATCGAGCCTTTATTTCAATGCATTTTTCAGGGCGTCTGCAATGAAGCCGAGATAAGATTTATTTTTTTGAAATCTTATCACTTGCCATATGGTACGCCGTGATTCAGACAAGATGTAATTAGCATTTAGCAAGTAGGAGATGATACTAGGTGACATTTGCACTGATTGTGGTAACTGTTCACACTTCCACTTCAGAGGCAGGCTACAGAATGCTGGCAGGGAGGGAGGCCACCACAGCCACGGAGCTCTAGATAAGACAAATCATACATGTCTATATGAAGCCTATAACCCACGATAGCATTAGGCCCGTTGCTTGCCCTTTGCCTGTCCTACCCTCGTTGGCGCACCCTAATGAAATGCTTAGTTTCCCTGCCCTCCAGAGCATGGAAAGGACGGCACATCTGACATGAGCCTGGACCCAGACCGAGGTCTTTAACACTCTCTCGGGGCTATATTTACTTCTCCGTGACCTCACATGGCATCTTCACTATGCCTGTGAAAAGCAGCGCTAAAATCCTCGGTGCTTTTCACATTTGCCCCGCAGGCAGCTGCAGAACTGCGGCCCGGCTCACTCTGGAGGCATCCATCACTTAGCAACACTCGAGTGAACAAAATGGAGCATTTTCTCTGATGACTGTCCACCTCATTGAGTGACATTCGGCTAGAGCTGGTAACACGTTGGAAAGTTTCACCCTGGATTCTACCCCTCTTGCTGAATTTCCCATGTGAGCTTGCAAAAGGAATTAACAGTACACAGGTAGTAGGAAAGCAGATACTCTGGATACAAATAGACTTCACCCTCTCTCACCATGCCGGCAACATGATGAAGTTACTGGCGGTCAAATGCATTTATCTCCAACAGAGCAAAGTGACCAGGGACAATGGGGAAACATGCATCCTTCCTTGTTCTTCTACCAATGTGCATTTGTTTCGTGAACAATAGTTCCCCTCTGACAAGTGCAAAATTGACGAAAAGTTGATTACAGCTATTCAAAGATTCCCAGCTCTCTAGTCTTTGATTTGAGGCACCACAGGAGTAAACATTTCAGAAACAATGCTTGAATAAACACTAGACACTCACATCCATCGTAGGGATCGATAGTGAGCTCTGAGGCAAATTTATTTTCTTTAGCTTTTGATTAATGCTTCAGATATGTTGACTCTAATCACAGAATCCAATGTGGAAAACAGCTACAACCAAAGCAGCAAAAAAAAGATACATATATATATATATATATATATATATATATATATATATATATATATAAATATATATATAACATCCTAAAACACACAATCAGAGCCTTTTTCAAATCCACAGTTGATCAAAATAGAGCAATCCACTGTGATGCTCACTGTGTGCAACATCAAGCAGCAGCTCTCGCACTCTAAATGGTAACAAATGCTTGGGTGGACACCACAGCTTGCCATTGTCTGGGCGTTTAGCCTGCCTGGGAAAGAAAGTGCAAGATGATATTTGAAAAGAAAAAAAAAAATCTCCATTCAGAAGCTGTCTTTTCCATCTGCTGGGGTCAGACCTGCAGCTATTATGCTCACCCTGCTCTTCCCTCCAACCTCTCATCTGCCCACCAGCCAGTCTGACACTGTGCCGATCGTGGAATGCACCACAGATGCGAGCTAGCATGTAGAGCACACTCGCGCCATGCCACTGCGTAGCACGCTGACAGAGACTTCAAACAACTCTGTTAGCGCGCCACAAAGGGATTCACCAGACGTCAAAGCAGCCAACAAGGAACGACAGACAATTATTTCCACAGTTTCCCCAAGTCAGCTGCTGCTGCACAGAGATTGTGGCTTGCATGTGCAAGCAGAGCACTCCAGAGAAACTGCATAATAAGCAATTCAAAGCTGTCGTTCGAATGCTGAGACATGATCCACGCAGGCCTACAGCAGGCTGGACAGCAATTTGTTGAGTAGTTATGGGGTCTGACTGCCAAGTTTTGCCTTTTGCACAAGTGTGTGTTAGAGAGAGAACGGCAGAGGATGTGTGAGCGCATCCACATGTTGAGACAAAACATGACCCCTGTCCTCCTTCGCCAACAGCCCACACATTCATTTTATAGCTCCCTTTTGGCTTTGAAAAAAAATCTTCTTTTCATCTAAAACCAGCTCTTGACTTGATAAGAGACACTTATATATGTTTTTTGTGTGTGTGTGTGGAACTGCATCCTTATTGTTAATCCTGACAATAAATTGTTCCTTATTGACTGCTTGTCTCTGGTCAAATTGGGGTTCCAGATGATCAAATTGGTGTTTCATTCTCCATGTTTTGCAAATTGGTGTCAAAAACAGCTGGACAGTCAGAGTTAAGGGAAAATGAGATTTGAGCGCATGGAGAGAACAGTGCAAAAGTCTGACCTTGAAAGTGACATGCTGCATAAATTGGATTTCAACTGGCCAAGCAGAGACTTTGCAGCAACGAGCAGGAAAAGACAAAGGTGTGGAAAGTAACTGCAGACTTGGCGGAGGTGAATAATTAGGAGCGCGCAGGATGATACTCTAGGCAGTGTTTATACACCCTGTGGTGTAGTAAATACGTTTAACATTTGCAGTTCTCACTTCATTTTAATTGTTATGACTCCTTTTATAGTCAGAACTTGTGACAGTGTTGGGTTCAATTACGCAGGTGCGACTGTGATTTGTAGCTTTCACATGATGGTTTCCTACAAGGAAAAAAATTATGTGTGGATTCTGCCCTCACATGACAGGATGGATTTAATGATCTGTCTGCTCACAAGAGGCAGATGTTCCAACCTCAGAGTTGGAAAATACAGAAACCGGAAAAGAATGTGATTAATTCTGACTGACTGAAATGATTTTCAAACTTATTTTGCAATTGACTGTTGGCCAAACCTCTCCACCAAACAGGGATTGTCCAATCATAGCTTAGCATCTGTAACAAGACACGGCAGTCCAATCAAGCTTTGGATTTCTCCACATGCTGAAGCAATGTGCAAGCTGCTCACTACCTTAAGTAGCAACCTAACTCAGCCTAACTGTGAGCCAAGAAACATTTTATACTGCATTATTTTATGGAGTTACAGGATACGTAGAATGCTACTATATGTTAGCAGCTCCTGCTCTTTATTAGATTTGCATAACAGCCCCAGCCAAACTCCTTACCTGAGAAAGCCTTTTGTCCACCAAACACATTGGTTTGTCCTCATTCTAAATGCCTTTTTTCTTATCATTAAAATGTGAAATTCTGACAATAAAGCATAAATAAATAAAAACTTTGTCTTGTTTAAGTATGTAAGCCAAGCAGCCACACAGTCTTGTGTTTGAATGAAATACGCCTAGCTGTATTAATACTAATACTAGCTGCCGTTTATATCCATGTCTTCTGTCATTAATTGGTGTGAATGTTGACTTTTTGCCTGCGACATGCAACTTTAGCCTCAGTCCTTTAGCATGATACCATGTATGTAGCCATCGAGTGTATACTCAAGATGCTTTTATGGAGTTCCTGTTTTAAAATAGAGTCAGACAGAGACTTTTAAGCCAGCCAGAGACAGTGTTTTCAGGAGAATTAGCTTTATTAGTTAGCTATCTACAGCTGATAACATCAGCCAGCTACGTTTGTTATTTAATATAAAAATAACGCTGCTGAATTGTTTCAAGAACTACTAAAAAAATTAGATTTTGGTAAATCTGCCACTGGTATTATTCTAAACTGCATATGTGCATATGTGTACACAGCTTTTGTGCAATCATACCAGAATCCATTAGCTGTCAGCCCTGTAAGTTATCATCTAGTCTGGTTTTCACAACACTCCAAGTATAGAGAGGTATGATTGAATGAGGTGTGTGTGGACAGCAGCTCCACCAGAGCCATGCTGAAAAATGTGCAGAAATCTTACTAGGTTCTTAATTGTGTGCCGACCGCGACTACTGTTCCCACATGCTGTGGCGGTGACACAGGAAATTGCCGGAGCGTTAACAGGTGAAGGGGCATGTGAAAAAAAGGTGCTTTATACACTATATTTAATACAACTTTAATCAAGAGAGACTTAAAGTCTGTGGAAGGAGCTTCACTTCCACTGACCATGAAAGGTCATAAAAGAGCCAAGAAGAGAAGAAGTATTTTTACTCACAGATAACACAGCAAATAGAAGATAAGATATACTGTAGGCTGAACATTTCAGAGGGTTGTGATGGTACGGTTGGCATGGGGTGTACTTCAGTTTTAAATGGACAAATATCAGTTATTATTGGTGTCATATATTTAATCTAAAGAAAAAAGAATTGTTTATTTGTGAGGATAGTGCACATACTGCATACTGTGTGTTTTTATGGCCAAATCAGTCTGTGAAGTGTACAGTTGATTCTCCACCAATATAACTTATCGCTATAATTAATCTACCGTTCAGAATAGCTTGTGTTTAATATGTACCTTTATCTCTTCCATACAACCATATAGTATATATTCATGTATAATAGATGCAGAAAGATTTATTTATTTATCAGGGAAAGATACTGGGTTAGTTGCTGAGCGGCTCCACGTGGCTCAAGGGGCTCTGACCAATTTAATTCTTGTTTGTGTGTGTGTGTGTGTGTGTGTGTGTGTGTGCATGCGTACATAAATGTGTGTGTCTGCGTGAGCAAGAGATGAGAATAAATATGGCCTATTCTCTTTGTAGTATCATTAAAAAAACATTAAAAAAACATTAAACCTGAAAGCCACCATGATTTGAATCTCCATCAGAGATGGGAAATCCAGTCCAGTTACTGTAGCCAAAACAAGAAGCCAACATTTTTCCATATTTCATCCCTGAACTTGTCCTTTCACAAGGAGAAATAAATGTGTCAACACCGATGTGTCACACTGTATTAACTGTTGTATTGAACTGATCAGTCAATAGATGGTGGCTACTGTAGCGTGGCATATTCGTTCTGACACGCAGTCTGGAGTTTGTAGGAATCCAATTTGAAAAAAACAAGTTGTTATGGAACTCGACTGGCTATTATGGTGATGTGAACTAATGAGGGGAAGGGGAAGATATATCAATTCACCGTCTGAAACTGATCGTGGACAAGTTTCAGGGTATGAACTGTACATATACAGTGAGTAAGTCTAGTGTTACATGCAGCGTAATTATTGCTTGTCCACTGATCTGATGTACTTGATAAGATAGAGATCTGAACATAACACTCAAATTAGCAGAGCCCCTTTCCCTTTATTTGAACTTGTGGCAAATAGAGATTCAGTGCACATCCAAAACCAATTGATGAGGGGAATGAAGGTTATCATGAGGAAGACGCTTGGATGAGATGAAATCTAACGCTGAAATAAAGCAGCACAAAGGATTAGATGTGGTTAGGTACTCAGAGATCGCAGGAACAAAAGGATTAGCCGGAGAGAGGGATGTGGGTCACACCCGGCAGATAGCGAAACCAGCCAGTCAGCCTGCCTAGAGGCCTTCCCATAATCCAGCGTGGATGGCGAGGGGTGTGCAGGCCGTGCGCCAGCAGGAGCGAAGGGGAGGGGAAGACGAGCAGAGGGGTCACATTTGGGGTTGGTCAGGGTTGTGTGGCTTTTATATGGAAACATCTGTCTGAGACCGATCAAGCGTTTGTTTTCACGCACTTGTAAATGGCATGTTCTAAGAAATGGCAAGCATGTTGCGACTTTCTCAGGTTTTCATGGAGTTGACTGGAGGGTGGTGCATTTCCTGTGCCCTTTGACCTGTGGCTCAGGGGATAAGTCACTAAGAGGACAGTCTGCCAGACTGGCAGTCGATGAGGATTACACCATTAAGCTCCTTGTTAACCCTGTGGCACGAAACAGACCTAACTAGCACGAGAGATGCTTAGAGGGATGCATGTTAAGGATTCCCTGGTACTGTCTGGTACAAACGATAAATGCGATGATTAATAGGCATATTTACAGGAAGTCTGAGCATCAACCATCCTTCTCATCACCTTGTTTATTCCTGATTTATTCCTAAAAAAAAATCATTCTAATTTTCAAAATAAAATGTCACATTCAGGGATAAAGCACATAAAAGGAGGCTACAGTGCTGGGATTCAGCTTCTATTGGAGGATAAGTGGGGGTAGATGATATCATGATGCGGTAATTACTCTGACATGGCCTCTCCAGCAGTCTCAAAAGACATGGATCTTCCTCAAACATAGGAAGTAATATGGGGCTACAGATCTGATAGGATGTCATGACGGGAAGCAGCCTTAGAAACAACCTCCTCTTTATCTGATGGGATCAGTGGGAGAGCAGGAAACTCAGTGACCTACATCTCCTTCAGACAGACATCTGTTACGTTCCATTCCGCACCCTGGGCCAAAGTGAAAAGCACCAATTACTTTGATAAACCACTTTCACAGCGGCCCCCTTGCAGCTACTGTAACTTTGAACGTTCAGGTGGAGTATTACATTCTGTTGTCCGGAGAAATGGGCACAAAGCGTGATTTTTTGGAAAGGATTTTAATCAAATTTTGCCATCTGCAGCGCAGGGATAATTACAAAGATCCACGGTGGCATGTGGTGCGGGCAGGGGCACGGGACAGAAGGAGGAGAGATGATTATTATTATTGTATCATCTGAATAAGATTGGTGTGTTCAGTCTTGTGCTCTAAGCCCTGGAGGTCAGGGTATAAGAAAGAGGATTACAACCTAGGAGCCAAGTAGATTAAACAGCGGCTGACTCTCCTGCACTCTGCTTAAACTCATTCCTTCATCCAGACTCAAATCAACACACACAGTGATTACAAAACGGTCACACTGATTACTACAGGTCACATAGAGCATGAAGAGTACATGTGTGTGCGTGCAGCTTTGTCTGTGACTGCACTCGCTCTGTAGCAATCACCAGCAATAATCAAAGGGAACTAGTACCTCAAAGAGAACAATCAACCAATGCGGTTCTGCTACGTCGGCACGGCCTGATTGTGCCCTAGTGATCATGCAATCAATGGTTATAAATAGACATTGGTCATTGCGGGAATGTATTTCTAAAAATATGCACAAAAATCATCAAAAGCGTTTTTCATTAAGAAAAGTCATTCCAAGAAGAGCGCATGAGTTTTATGAAGTATAGAACACATGTGAGAGGCTGAAAAGGACTATTTATTTCCCGCTTTCTTGTGTTTTCCAGTTTAATCGCTCACACTGAGAGAGGAAGAGAGGATATTCTGCTCACCACTTTAGACTTCTGAGCTTATCCGAGTGGGAGCGTGTGTAAAAATTACCACATGGAGGCATGTTTGCAAACCTCTCCCTGCTCACTTAGAAA
>NTHP01000202.1:617051-634498 GCA_003416845.1 Oplegnathus fasciatus | reverse complement strand
AAAAAAAAAAAAAGAATTTCATTAATGAATAACTAACATGCTCCATTTTGCTTGTGCAGTTTGTGCGGCCTCCTCAAAGCAACCTAAATGCCAGCTACCGCACGGTGAGTTATGGTGCTCGTGTGGGAGTCGCAGAGCAGGAGAAGTTGATGCATCTAAAATAAGGGGGTGGAGGCGGCTTCTCGGAGGACAGGAGAATCACACACCGAGGGTGACATTTTCGGCTTTGCATCATACACAGAAGTGGTTCACAGCGGTCTAGCTGATGGGATAGGCTATCTTTCCGCTCCGCAATTTAACGGGCTATGATGAAATGGCAGCATGGCCTATGGGCACTCAATAATAGAAGGAACGCATAAACAGAGTGGAACTGTATGCCTTGAGGCTGATAACAAGGTTAATAATGAGATGTGAGGCCAAAGAATGTCAATTGAACAACCTCTTTATTTTCTCCCTCTTCATCTTAGGCCAGTCTCACCTTAGGTCATCCCTCTAGTGTTGTCTCTGTGAATGACCAACCTAAACACTGGCTATGACTGGAATGAAACATGATCCATTATGTAAAGGATAAGTGCTAACACTTAAGGAAATAGTTTATTCAAGGAAAAGCACTGATGCCATGAATTCCTAATGCTGTTTTGTTCTAGAATCACTTGTGAGGAAATCAAAGGGTTAAGACATTTGGAGGGGGTATTGTGTATATGGAAGGCAGGTCTGAGCCATGGTAAACACTTCAACACACTCAAGCGACTCCTTATCTAAGCATGGCAAGTGTGAGGGTTCATCTTATTAGACTTTCAGAAATAGACTGGAGTGAATCTCTCCCCTCATATGGAGAGATTGGCAGTGCAGTCAGGGAAGTGATTTCAGCGCTGCATAGAATTGAATTGCTGGGGGGGAGGTTGGTTAAGCAAGGGGTTTAATTTGCTCTGGAGTATGTATTCTCATACTGATATGCCAAAATGTAATTGGAGTCGGCTCAAGAGCTGGTCGTTTTCATTTGAGATTTGAGGGCGTTCAATTGCGGTTTGAGATTTTTTCCATGCGAATTGTATCGTCTTAACAGTATGTTTTACCCTGCCTATACTAGATCAGTGTGCATGGTGCAAAATGGGCAAAATGTGAACTTATCTGATAGGGAATGTAAATGAACTCTGTCAGTGGAGATACAATCTTATCTGGTGCGATAATAAATGTGCAACATGCAGCTACCACAGGCAACTGCATGTATTTGTTCCCCCCAAAACCAAAAGCCAAATCCACGTCCGTGGCTTCTGATTGGCTGGGGTCGTGACATATGGAGATGAATGTCAGTAAACACTGGTGCAGACATTGAGTCACAGCCACTTCCCACACACCTCTCCCAGTGTGATTCCTGTGTAATGATCTGGGGAGTCTGGACAGCCGTCTGCTTAGCTTTGCCGCGCCGTAGGGTGCTGAGCTGAGTGAGAGGAGGAGAACGGGGGACAAGATAAGGAGGGGAAGGTTCCCTTTTTCATCCCGGCAACACTCTCCATCCTGTGCAGAGATGTGAGAAATTAACAAACACAACCTCCCGCAGAGACGAAAAAAGGTTGAAGTAAAATCTTAATAAATGACGGGCGGTTCACTGAACTCGCTCAGAAAATCAGCATCTACCGCTAAGATAAGAAACCACAAAGAATCATCTTGCTGTGACTTATGTGTGTGATTTCATTCGGAACATCATTACAAATAAAAATAAAGCTGATGGTGATTGTAGTTTGGACCACTTACATTATGATCCCATTATTCTAGATGAAAAACAAAAAGGAAATTCCTTGGGTCTACTGATGCAGAAACATGAATGCCCTCTGTAGCTCTCAGTCCCTTTATGAATATTTTAAATGCATTGTTACAGTGAAACCAAAGACATTAAGGATAAAAAGACATCAAGTTGATCTTTTTGTGAGGTCTGGACCCTCAAGACCATTCAGTGGGGTTTAAAAGCTAAGTCTTTCTGGAACTTGCAGTTGTGAAATCAGTCAAACGGAAGCACATCAAACTGCCGGCTTAAGTAGGCCACTCCTGCTGAGTTGTTGCTTTATTTTTGTGCTCTGGCCTCACACATTCTGGTGAAACTGTTGGTTTAGCAGAGGGAGAGATTGCGATATAGATGTGCTTCCATTTGGCACAGCTGAATTCTGAACGCCAAGTGTAACCACTGATAACTGTGCATGGCGGTCGTGTGAATCCCTGAGGCGATGGAGACTTTGACCCTTCTCGACATGATCCAGGGGTACATAAGGACAGAAACTGGTTGAGTGGCATGTGGACTCCTCCTGGATATCATGAATTTCTTGCTCCAATCATGAAGACACAGAGAAAGATGGAGGTGAGGGTTTGGAGTAAGAGGCTTATTGGGAATACCTACCTACTACTATCTCAGGAGAAAAAAAAAAACAGAGGGAGGGGAGGATAAAGAAGAGGAAGCTGAGGAGGAAAAAGAGCGGAGGCGGGGTTGCAGGAAAAAAAACAAAAAAAACCCTCGAGGGCTCTATAATCCAAAAATGAGAGAGCTGTGACTCGGAGACACTCAATCTGACAAGATGCATTAAAGCAATGGAAGAAAGGGAAGAGGCAAAACCAGATAAGAGGGCTGCTTCCAGGAAAAAAAAAGAGAGAGAGATGGGATGATGAGCTGCAGATGTGACAAAGGAGATTGTGCTGGAAACCAGCCATCAACAGATCCATGAAACAATGGCACCATCCTGGGCAAAGAACACAATCACTGGGATTATGCTGTGTGACACACTTTCATTCAGTCTAACTCTGTACTATGAACTTTAAAAGAACATGTTATGTCTCTGTACTACAGCTCAAATCCATTTTAAGAAAGTCTATAAATTATGGGTCCACACCAGTGATTGTTATTGTGTTGCTAATATAAAAATCTCTTTGCGGTCCTCACATGGCAGTAAATTAATACACAGCTTGGTTTTAAAACAATGAATATAATTTCAATTTCAATAATAAAAGGTGTTTTTATTTTAAACAACCAATATGGCTGAAAGTGAAAGAAATGACAATGTACTCCATTTTGACAGGAAATCAGTTGTGACTGTAGATTATAATGCACTTCTTCAAAGGGATAGTTAAACATTTTGGGAAATATGCTTTTAGGCTTTCTTGCCAAGAGTTAGACGAGAAGACTGATACCACTCACATGTCTGTACGGTAAACATGAAACTACTGCCAGGAGATGGTTAGCTTAGGTTAGCAGAAAGACTGGCAGCAGGGGGAAACAGCTAGCCTGACTCTGTCCCAAGGTAAAAGAATCCATAGCCAAGCTAGCGCCTTCGTGAAGCTGCACTCAGGCACAGCGGGACTTTGAGCTAAAACTATGCTAAAATCCTGATAATATTTACCAGGTTTACCATCTTACAGTTTAACCAGTAGCATTTAGTAACATTTGCCATTTTGCACAAAAGGCTGAATGTCATTAATCTGGCAGTCTCCACTGGTTGCCTGGCAACCTCATATGACTTCAGGATGGTGATCTCTGCACACAAAACCCCCCTTTTCATACAGATTAAACAAACAAGATATAACATGCTAATTAGTGAATTTCAGAGGTGCTGGCAGGTGGATATTTTTATTCACCTTTGGGCAGAGCCAGGCTAGCTGTTTACCCCTGCTTTCTAGTCTTTATGCTAAGTTAAGCTAACTGGCTGCTGGCTGTAGCTTCATATTTAATGGACAGACATAAAAGTAAATAAGCATAGACCCTTTGTTGATGGCTTTACTTTAAGTCATCAATTCAAATTTGCTTTTGCAAACTGTTAAATATTCCATTCTACTTTAGAGCTCCACATCAATATTAGTGTTTATAATTATGCTCATTTTTTGTCTGCACGCTAATATGAATAGAACTACAGTTCTGATGTAATTATTGTGTCAATTCAACTATTGGGAGCTTTTTTTGTCTCCCAAAAGGGAGCCTGTGCGCTGCTGATCAGGATATCACAAAAACAAATTTATTTGCTTTGGTTTGATGTTAATTAACGCACACACACACACACACACACATACAAGAGGAAACTGACAAACCAAACCTACGCATAAGTTCACAGGGAAAGCAAAACAAGCATACTGGGGTTGAGGGTCAGGCTGGAGAAGCCGTATCATTCTGTCAAAGTGTTTTATTTACCCTGCCCACATGGTTGGAGTTGTTGATGTTTTAAGTGGGAGCAGAAGGATTTTTAGTCCCTGTGAAAAGATGACAGTAGAGAGTCATTGCCCAAAGAGCAGTGTCTGTTTATTCCAGATAAATTTGCCCACCCTCCGGCATCATTTTATATTAATTTGAAGTGGTGAATATTGGTAAAAAACTGTTGAGAGAGAATGTTCAAATTAAATAGCTTAATATTTAATGTCACTCTTATGTTGGACATTCCAATTTATTATGCAATTATTTGATATGAAGACTTTCTTTTTAAACACAGCTATTTCATTTCGGTATAGTATAGCTGTCAAGTACAGCAAGTTCTTGTCTTGGATCACATATCTTATTACACAAAAAATTACAAATTACATCTTCTAGGAGAGCTTCACAGGTGGATGGAAGGTCTCCACACTTTAAATGACAGGTAATAGGAAATAGAAGGTTAAATTAAGTTTCATGGGATGTCTCACCAGAAGTGTATTCACTTATATATATTTTAAAAACTACCGATATATATTTTTACAATCTTGTAATTAGACAGATGGAGTGGGAACAGGTTTTTTTTTATTTGGAGAAATGAGGCCAGACAACTCGCTGCTTTACATCAAGAAAAAAAAAGTAACAAACTGTTTGGATGACTACACTCGCTGAACGCACACATCGTCAGTGTAATCTTTTCCCCAGCACAATGTTGTTGATGCAGATCTGGCTGTTGGTGACATGCAGAGAATGTTTTGCATTCATTCCTGCGTGAATTGGTGTCAAAAAGCCTTGGAGGCTTCTTAATCCTTCTACATCAAAATAGGACACGTCTCCCATAAATTACAATGGTGTACCCGCATAATTACTGTGGCCCCCATGTTACATAAACAACTCGCTGATGCTGATGAGTTAGGATCCTTCACTACTTGAGTGAATGTATAAAGTTTGACTTTATGGTGGATTTTGAAGGGTGTTGTGTGGGTTTCTCTGATACGCTCGCTGTGTGCTTATAACACTTACACATGGGACTTTTGTGTGAAGAGAAGACTTTATTAAACTGGTTCTAATCTTTTTTTTTATAGTAACAATAGATCACATGACTACTTGTATGTGAAAGGGGTCAATTCTAATGATGAACCCACAGAGACCCTGTAGTATCGCTCGGCTCTACGAAGCATAACAGCTCTTTTAGCTCATTGTTTTGCTTTTTAGGGACCGCAACTTCACTGTTTTGAGTCTCATCAGCATTGTTTTTGGCCACAGCAGGTGGCGAACAAGCTCTAAACACCCACCGTACGCTGGCTGTCCAACACCAAAAGGCAGACAAACAAAGTTAGCAACCAGCTGGCAAACATAGTGGAGCAATCATCCACTAAAGAGACAAATATTTCCATCAGGAGTTGGCGGAGACCAAAACTGGAGCTAAAGGAGAGTGAATATTGGACTTACATACAGGTGGACACAAACATAAATCCAAATTAATGCTCAGGTTTTTCCATATCTGATGGATGTATAAATAGGCATCTCTCTGCTAACAAGTTCGCCATATCAACTGTAAAGCTTATGATATTTCGGTGTTGTGTTTACAGCTTGTTCCCGCTGCCCCCAAAGTGGCCAAAAAATCCATTATTGCAGGTTTCACATGCAAATAGAACAAACAGTTATGTAATACTCTGACATAAAAGCAGAAATGTAAAAACAGAAATGGGGTTTTACAGGGAGTTACATGCTTTAGTTATTTCTTGGCGAACTGTGGCTGGTAGCAATGACCTCCTGAAGTCTTACACCTAAGGTTTCAGCAAAGGCTCCATCCGAAATACCATGTCACATGATAATAACTGAATCATCTCCATCTGCTGAGGAAGGCCACGAGATGTGGTTGAAAGATTCTGAAACATAAAGTAAGTGGACCTTGTTTTAAAAGCATCCCTTTAACCATTTGCTTATCTCTGAACAAGACATATTTGTGTTCTGTCACTTATACAGCCTGCAATGTGTCATATTGCAGTCTAAATTCATGTCTGCAACACGTGCGCCTCTGTCGTCTGTGCTTGTTCTAGCCTTTTATCCAAATTTAAGGGGTTTGTAGCAGCACAATGTCAATGTCAGAGCACAGCTGGAGCTTTTTGGGATTAAGTCATGCTCAAAGGCAGTCACTGGTTTTGTAAGATCTTGTGCAGTGACATCAGCAGTCAGTCACAGTCTAGCACTTCTTATTAAAGTAATAACCACCAAGGTGAAATCATTTTCAGATTAGTTTATGTCTCCAGAAATTAGTCCACTGCAGATGTTTCACTTGACGAGTATTATGCTGCTTTCATTTATCTTTCCACAAGAAGGCAAGAGAGATTGATCCGTTTTATTTCTGATGTATTCTTCTCATCTCACGGCAGCTGGTGTTGCATGTTTCTGTCATTATTAAATCACTCATTTATGGAGTGTTGAGTCTTGCCGAGCAATGTCAATGCACAGGCTTTCCTAGGTGTCTCTCTCTCTCTTTCTCTCTCTCTCTCTCTCTCTCTCTCTCTCGCCAGCATTATGAAAATCAGCCACAGTATAAGCAATGCAGAAAAGCATGACAGATTTTTGTATAATTACTTGTATACAAGGAGGAACCCAGAAAATGCTGGCATGCATCGTTAGCTGCAGATACACAGATACAATCTCTGATTCATAATTTGCAGTAATAATGCTCATCAAAGTTTTTTTTTACTGATTAATTTTACCTTTTTTTTTTTATCAGCCACAGCATATTGTTAAATATTGGGACATGAAACAAGTGATGGCATGCCTAATATGAAGATGCCACAGAGTAATAATGTATGTAAACTGTATATTACAGCCTCTAAGCTTGCTCTGTTTTCACCTGCTGTAATCTTCATAGTTATTATCATTAAAACAAACAAAGTGAATCAAATTCAGTTCCCCAGATATATCAAGTATGCCTCCCTCAAATAATTTCAAGGAATAACTAATGTCTGTTGTTGGTATCTTAAGCAGTTTTACAACTCTGCTGGGAGAGATCGTAAATATTTTGATGATTTTCTGGCTCCGCTGAGAGCACCTCATGACACCGTGTTGAATGGTAGGATAATGTACACTTGTAGTTGGCTCTTAGGAATAGATAGGGGCTTACTCACACTGATGCAAACACTCATCTGCAAGCAGGGTCCATACATTATGTCTAGGCAACACTGACAGACACTCACACACACACACACCGACTCACCGTTTTTGCGATGTGCTAAATTTTAAGCACTTTATTTATATCCATCAAGCTAATTAGTGTGCACAGGATCCAAATACTGAGAGGTTCTTACAATGTTTGGACAATTATAAATACATAAAGCGCCATCTGCTCGACACTGCCAGGCTACCAGTGGCAGCTCAGATGGAGCAAAATTTTTGCCAACTACCTACTTAGATCTGAGTTATCATCATATGAATTTATAGGCTGTTGCAAAATACAGAGATTTATGTCAACCCAACCTTGGGAGTTACAGCCTACAGATACCTAAAATAAGTGTGTGTTGTTGCTTGTGGATACTTTCCGCATTAAGATGTTAACAATAGCTGTATTCCCCAATGTTAACCTGTTTGTTAAACTACTAAGTATTGTAACTACACAATAGGGCTCCCTTTGTGCTTAATAATCATTTCTCTCATAAATAATAAATGGACTTGTGAGGGAGCAGCAACACAGGGTTTAAGCGGTATGTACTGTGAAAACACACAGGAAAATACACAGTTTGGTAAAAGTACCACTGAGCAACAGTTGTTCAGTACAGATAATGTGGAGTGCTGCATCTTGCAGGTAATATTTTAAGCTGCATTGCATGTTTAAACGCTTGTGTAGGTGTCTCATATCATACCTTTTGCAACCATCTGCATTTACATTATAGCGTTACATGATTGTTGCATCATGCTGCCTCAACTATATTAGACTTACTTTGAAATAGCAGTTGCAATACTTTGAAATTCTATTTATGCTATGTACAGTAAATGGTTTGTTATACATCTTTCCAAACAGACTCTGCTCCTGCTTGATAATGAGTAATGTACCACCTGTGTGTAGTGCAACAACACTGCACGTTGTTGGAAACTGTTGTGATATTGCTTTGAGTCAGCAGGGGGCAGCACCGAGCTCAATGCAGCAGCTCCGCGGCACATCAGCGAAGAAGAAAATCCGCGCCATCTTTGATTGAATTTTGATAGGTGTGTTGTCGTTAATTGGATTTTCCTGCACTCTCTCGGAATAAGTCTTATTTTTGTTGCTTATCTGACGTCCTACATCGACGTGAATTCAGCCGAATTGTTGCTGAGACGTACGCCTGTCCTGTCATGGTCTCCTCTTTTCAGCACTTTTCTGATAAACAACTTTGCTAGCAGAGGATGCCTGAAACCGCTGCATTACTCGAACAGCCATCCAGGACGGATGCTAAGCAGTAAAAATGCTCTTAAAGGGACTCCTAAAGTTTTCTACAGTGGATATTTAAAGGATTAAAAAACTCCACGCCACGTGGCTAAGAGGAGGGTGTGTTACTGCGTGGGCTTTTTTCAGCTTTCAAACAGAAAGAAAATATCTACAACGCTATAAAGGACATTATTGTGAAGGAGGATTGGCATGGACTTCATGCAGGCATTCAAGAAGACACTCAAATAGTAAGTGCAAGTTTTTGTTTTGCATTGTGGTGCAATCATTGCAAGTCATTCCTTGCATTATGCTTCTGTTTGAGTCGTACTGGCCGCAGTGCCATTGCTGTGCTCAATGCCGTGACCTCGCTTGTGGCTGTGGAGCTGCAAGAATGAAAAGCCTGTTGTGATTACACACACTACACAGTGGGTCACACTCACACTGTTGCATTGTGTGGTCGTCAACTGAGTGTGGCTGGATGAATGAGATTTTCTGAGCTCGATCTTTGCAGGAAACCTGGCACAAATTCTTGTTTTTCGTTTGTGTATGTTATGTCACTGCCATTTCTAGGCTTTAATGCTTGTGTCTAGAGCTGCAACCATTAGTCGATTAATCGATCATTTGTCAACTATGAAATTAACCGGCAACTATTTTGATAACTGGTTAACCGTTTTGAGTCATTTTTTACGAAAAAGTGTCCAAATTCTCTGATTTCTCTCCCTCTCAAATGTGAATATTTTCTGGTTTCTTTAGTTCTCTGTGACAGTGAACTGAATATCTTTGAGTTGTGGACAAAACAAGACATTTGAGGACGTCCCCTTGGGCTTTGGGGAACAGCGATCAACATTTTTCACCATTTTCTGACATTTTATGGACCAAACAACTAATCGATTAATCGAGGAGGTGATCAACAGATTAATCGATAATTAAAATAATCGTTAGTTGCAGCCCTACTTGTGTCTCAGTGTATTGTATTGGCTGCTGTGCCATCGCTGGGCCTATGTCGTGGCCTGTCATTCCTCTGTTGGGCTGTAAACTGCAAATCCTGTTGTTACTAGACATACTATAGGTCACATTCACATTGTATTGTGTTTTGTGACAAATTGATAGAATTTAAGTTTGTTAAACACAATTCTTTTCCAAAATGATTTTATAAGATTTATTATGTGTAGTCTAAATCTGGCTTTCATACCCAGCTGCTGCCTCGACCTCGCCTGAGTTTAGCTGCGTAGTTTCAGCCCTGTCTCACCCTTATTGTTTGCAGATACTAGTGGTAGGTGGTGTAAAAGACAAAACAGCGGACAAGATAGACTGGCTTGTCTCTGCCAGAGGAGGTGTCTTTATCGCACACCAATATAACTCTGCTTTTGTGTTTTCTACATATAGTCACACAGCACCTTTTTAGTTTACCAATGCGAACTTTCCTTTTGCATGGCTCTCGTAGTTACACAATTGTGCTAAAAATGACTAGAGGAATATGAATCCTGCACAAGGCTGAGTGCCACCTGATATTTTGAAACAATGTTGATGGTGCCAAAATGTCCAGGCTTGGCCAAACAAAAGAGAAACTGGAAGCATTCGCTGATTCCAAAGGGATTATTGTTAGTGTTTTTTTTTTCTTGTTGAAGAAGTGCAAAAAGCAGAATTTTCTGATAGCACCACTACCGGGGATTTAAGGCTCACATATGTACTGAGAGGTGTGAGAATGCCAAAGTGCACATGAGGCAAGTCTGCAACCCAGGCCATATGGTCAGTGTGAGCCAAGTCTCGGGTCCACATGTCCAATTACAGTGCTCCCAACACTTGACATTGCTACACTCAAAATTTCAGATGTTTCGGGGGCATGTAAAGGGTGCACAAATTTAATGATAGGTGCTGTGTCTAAATTAGATTTGGACCGAAGAGTATTGCTACATCCTCTCCGTCCTTCACCAGCTCCCACAATTACACAGACTTTCTTCCGTGCTGCTGCATGGCTTAATTCGTCTCTGTGCTTAAGAAGACATATTTGTAATTATTGGGAAAACTGAAGGCAGCAAGAATTATTTTGCCTTGTGTAATGTTTTTTTCCATGGTGAAACCGCAGACTCTGGGTGAGGCAGGTAGAAGTTTGACTAGGATGTTTTCTGAGCAGACGTCAATCAAAAAGACACCTGGCAGTTCATTAGTCAACGGTTCTTTCAGCCTGCCTAAATTTGCATAGACAACTTGAGCTCTCCTTTCAGTGTGTCCCTCTCGCTGCTTCGCTTGCAAATGTTCAGCGCTCACCTTCCCACAAGCCTTTGCAACATAAGTACACGTGTCCTTGTTCAAATGAATAGGGGTTGTAACTTTGCATGTGAATTTTGTTGCTAGTGGACTTTCACAATTAGGTTTCCCTGGATTTAACCTCTTAAACCCTGCTGGACCCACCGGGGGGGTTATCATTAAAATGCATGGTGCGAGGACAAGCACTGTTCAAACCCACAGAAGTTTCTTATAAATTCTAGTCACGACACAAACATTTCCAACGACACCAAATATGTCAGGCTGGATTACAGGGAAATGGGTGAAAAACTGATGCACAAGAGGCAACTTGAGTTGCAATATGTCGCTCAATGTAAGCACCATGTAGCTTTGAAGACACTGAACAGATTCAGAGCATACTGTATTTGCAGTATCATACAATGCATAATAACCTTTAGGCTACTAAAAGGGAAATCTAAAGCAAAATTCAGGCTGTTAAGAGTGTATAAAAAGTGTTAAAACCATTGTACAAAGAAACAAACAAACATAATGCACAGAGGCCGGCCGCTATTATGATGCTCCCGAGCTCCAAAAAGCCTAGGTGGAATCTGAATCGGACCTTGGATTTTGGTAGATCAATGAGGACATTAGGTGGAGGTAGGTACATTAACCATGGCTCTTTTGTAAAAGAACATGGTTTATTGAACATCCATAAAGGTGGCAGAATACAAATGGCCCACAATATATCATACATTATGAGTTTCTTTGCTAAGCACAAGATCACAAAAACAATTGTATCCTTATTTATAGTCTGAGTCTGATCTATATAACTGTAAAAAAAACCCATAAATAAGCAAAACAAAACATATAATAACCGAAGCTAAACATCACATCACATTCTGTAAATATGATCAAATATATAAAAAACACATTCTGCATCAAAATGAACCAAAACCATAAATACAACAAATGAGACTTTTGCAGCTGGGTCATGTGACAGTATTGTTTTATCAGGGAAGATATTTTTATTAAGGTGTTTCTCTGCAGATTATTTTGTTATGACAGCTCACTGATGGATCAGCTGTTCCTGCTGTTTATTCAGAGCACAGTGAAGTCACAGTGCTTGTTTTTTCTAGTTATTAGCGGCTTAGTTTTTCCAATATTAACATCTTATGCAGTGTATGTCATATCACAAACCTACATGGTAATATACCATTTGTATTTTTCATTTAGCCTATTTCATTCATTTTAAAAAGCAGAGCATGTGTTGCAGAATGTGTGTTGTTTATACAGTAGGCCTATGTACTGTATATTTGCTGTACAGTAGCAGCACTAAATAACAGAGGATTTATGGCTCTTGGTAGAATTCCTATGTGTGTTTGTGCAATGGAAAAACAACATATTTTGTTTACTGTGTGCTACAGTTGTATCAAATAAGCATTTAACACACTTAACACTACAGTCGAGTACGATGCAGCCTCATTTTCCCATCGTGTAAGGAAAGCCCTGAGGATTATGGTATTAATGTGAAAAATTGCTGCTGAGATAAGATGTGAAGATTTATAAGTTAAATACATTTTCTATGATAATATGACCTTTGCTACTTTTTTATTAATTGCATAATCGTGCATAGAGCAGACCTGATTAGTTAATCAGAGTGTGCTGTTTAACATCAGCCATCCGAAATGTCTCCTCTTGACAAACTGACCTTTGTTTAACTCTTGAGGATGGTGGTAGTGTGGTCAAAATCGATTTGTTTCAGGGCTGTTTTCAAACATACAAGTGTGAAAAGCTTTCAGTGTAAGAAGATTGTAGTGAAAAAACAAGTGGAGTGTTGTGTCTGTGATATGGAGATTGTTTCTTCATAGATGACTTTCACTGAAGGCAGAGGTTTGAAATGCACAGTCCACGGGTGACTTACACAATATTACTCTGTATTTATAAAGCCATTTTGAGTGTAATTCATTTCTTCGGCTTATACTCACTCACTGATTCTAACCTTTTGAAATTTTACATGTAGTAAGCACAGGCACACACTTTCACATTCTCTGAGGAATTCAGGTTAAAGTGACACTTTTGTCCTGGAATTTTACGCCTTTTCCTGTGCATTTAGTTGCATACTGAGTTAGCGAGCCAAGACTGACAGATGCTCTGTTGACGAGACAGCTGCCAGCACTCAATCCAGCAACTGGGTCAAGTCCTTCTGACATCCATGACAAGTCCCTGCCATGAGAGCTGTGCCACTAACCCCCCAGGCTCTGTGACTTACCTATGTGTCACCTGTGCTCCCTGGAGGCCTTTGAGAGGACCTTAGGGACCTTGTAGATTCTCCTGTGGTTCAGGTTTGGTGGACACTTGCCCATGGACCTGGAGATGAGGCTTTGTCTTATAATTAGGCTCTGTGGCATCCAGGGGCATACAACCTACGTCTGCCGTTTAGGGATGAAGATGACTGCTCCTTCCCCATCCTTGCTGCATTATTAAGGGTGACAGGACTCGTTGCAGAGTGTCTCTACCATTCTCTTTGTACTGCTTCCCCTTACCCGCTACCCTCCACAACCCCCCAGCCCTCCTCGACATCCCACCGCCACATGTGTCCTCTGTGAAATGGAAATGCCGCCCCATTAAAAACCGTCAACCTGAAGCAGATCACTGCTGCACTTATGCTAATGTAGACACAGGAAAATATCACACAAGGAGAGGAAGAAAAAAAAAAGTTAGAGAGGGAAGCAAATCGGATAAAAAATTACCAGTTTCACTTGAGGGATGAAAGTGTAGTGTCTCTAATTGGAAATGAATACGGTTGTAGTGTGTAGTCAGGAAACATTCACAATCGTGCGGGAGTTGGGGTGGGTTTGGGGAGAGTTGAGGATGCACAAGAGAGGACGAGAGGGAGAGAGATGGGGAAACAGACAACAGCAAACTTGGATGGGAGATAATTAGGCCCACAGTTTGCCCCTGCATTGAACAGCAGAGGTATCAGCATACATCAGCATTTGCAGTCGGCCACAACGCTGTGGAACACAGGCTGGATTTACAGATGTTTGTACATTGTATGTTCAAGTTTTTCAGGCTAATCTTTAAAGTGGTTTCTGGATAATTGTCCACTGCTTAAGCACAAATACAGAGTTGTAAAATGTAGCTGTGGCTGCTGGGAAATAGGCCCTACAATCACTTAACAATTAAAATGTAACAAGACTTCAGTGTACAAGTGATGCATAAAAGTCCGGCAGAAAATAAGGGCCGTCTTACTAATCTGTTTGGTTGCGTCTTGGCGGCCTGGGATCAGCCCCTCTGTCACCATGGAGAGTGACAGTAATGATAAACAGTAATCAAATCTGCTCCCGCGAGGGTCTGCCTCATTCCTCACTGCACATAATGGGGAGAGGGGAGGAAAATTAAGTGTCCTTTTGATCCATGCGGCTGAATACTGAGCATGTAGCAAATTAAAAAGAGATGCCTGCTGCACCTGCCTGGAGATTTGCTTCCAAACAATGCAGTTTTTTTTTTTTAATAGTCTGACATGCTTGATTGTCAGTCCCAGACCTTAATTTTCTCTAAACGCAGCGGTTGTGTCTCTTATCAGTCCAGAGAAGGATTTATGTGCATTATCAGGAGGAACAAGAAGCGAAACTCTTTATGTGAGGACAAAACTAGTACACTTTTCACTTAAAAGTCTGGAACAGTAAATTTATACAGTAATTATGTTGTGTTTTCTGTTTACTTTGACTGTTTGACTCTTTACCTTACTGTTAGCTATAAACTGGTACTGATGATGTTCATCACAAATGCACTCGCATATGCAAACAGCGGTGGTGAAATTTACATAATATGCTGTAGCTTTGAGTCGGAAGAAAAGCAATATGAGTGCTGAATTTTACCCATAGTGCTTTATGAGTGCAAACATCTGTGCACCCCCCTTGCAAATGCACGACATCTTGATCAAATGTGTATTTCACTGTTAAGGCTTACCATGGCGACGATATGGTGCTAATAAGTAATTGCAATTCTCCATGTGAATATCATCATGTCACACTGGGTGTTGCATTAGTCTGCTAGTACAGTGTGTGGGTATGGATTCCTTTTCTTGCTATACACGTGATGATGATGATGATCATGATGATGATGGTGATGATGACTTGTTGATAACCGTGGTAAAGATAATCATTAGAATAACAGCTGTCGGTTCCCAGATGCATAATTCTGTGCACTATAATTAGATTCATGCCATGGCTGGAGAGAAAATTCATTTCAGATCTGATTGTTGTTTTTGTTGATTATTTTTATAGATACCTCCAGTTAAAGGCTAATCACAATTTCCAATTGAATTAGCGAGGTTTGACCATGTCAATGCATCACTGCTGAAGTTAATAGCTTCCCATCTTTGCCAAACCAAACCAACCAGCGTTCAGTTCTGATTAACATTATCTAAATTAGTTGGGATTATTGTGTGAAAGCTGTTTTTACAGGATAATGGTAATGTTATTTCATACAATGAGTACGTATGGTGATTATATATGGAATGGATGGATGGGTTGTATATTGGGGAAACCTGAAACAACATCAGACTGTTGAAGGCAAGATAGCCGAAGATGTTTGATGAAAAAGGCTTGGTGTACTGGAGAAGAACTGTGCGACAGGTTTTAATTCTAATAGACTAGCATTGAAGCTCACACGAATCTCCAACGTTAAAATTCAGTGCTTACAATAATTACATATTTAGTAACTAGGAGAAAACAAGATATGAAAAACATGAGATGTATTGGAGGACTGTTGAATCCCCCTAACCTCCTAAACTTCCAAAGTTGAAAATTCCCATAAATAATAAAGTTCCTCTGATATCAACTGTACGATCTGAGCTCATGTTCTGCTGACTTTGAAAGCCCTCCAGTTCAGATACTTCTTAACTAGACTTGTGAGTGATAGCATGGTTAAGTATCATGGCCCAGCGTTGTCAAGCGGTCAAACCCTTCAGGGGGAACAAATTACTCAGAGAAATGTGGGGGGTGATGCCCAGCCATATTACACATTACACGGGTGAAAACAAATGTAACACTGCACATGAGAGTCATTGAGGCAGAGTTTTAATTATTGTCAGTGTCAGACTTGAGCATAGCCTCCACTCAGGGAGGCAAGAATAGAAAGGGAATTAGCCCCTTTTCACTATCCCTGACAGCTAATTACATATAAAATGGCTAACACCGCAAAACAAAAGCAGGCAGACAATTACACTTGGCTGTAGCTTGAGCTGAGCTCTAAAGACTGTAACACGGATGCTTAAACTTTGATTTTTGAAGAGGACTTTGCACATGGATCTCGTGAGGATTCTGAATGGAGGAGACATCATCTGAATGTTTGCATAACTTCTTTTTGGAGATCAATATGAACCTGTTCAGTCTGACAGCAAATGCGGTGTGTGCTCAGTTTATATTTGGCCTTGCTTCTTGATGCAGCCTTGAGCGCATATCAAATCATTTGCCTGTGAAAAGTCAAATGCAATGAATGCTAAATATGAGCTCAGCCAGGAGGACTGCTTTATTGGCCCCTGTCCAAATGAACATTGACTTCCTCATCTATTTGATACATTTCTAACTCCACCCTGGGAACGATTAAGAGGTAGCACGACTCTAGGGCATTCATGAATGGATGATTCTGTCTTGAGTGTCTTATTCTAGTATTTTCAATTAATCATATTCAATATGGTCTAATCAATCTAATTGGGGGTCAGTTACTTCTCCCCTTTACTCCTGTCCCGGATCTTGGCAGGCTGGTGGCTGAATGGGAGTTGGTTTGAAAGGGAATGAAGGGCTCTCTGGTTGTCAGGGCTGCTGCTTTGTATCCTTTCCCAGCCTGGCAGAGGCTCCCTGCTCTCTGTCCTCCAAGTCAAAAGCCACCTCACCAGCCAGAGATGGACAGAGAAAGGGCAGAGACAGAGAGAGAGAATGGCCCTGGCCTAGTTTGGTCTCTGGGATACTGAGACTCCTGGGCCTTTTCCTGGACTGTCACACATTTGTGTGTGTTTGTCTGTGTGAGTGTGTGTGTTTCTGTGTGTAAAGGTGGCTATCTGATTGCCCCTGTCCTTGTTGTGCGCTGAGTTTGCAATATGATACTGCAGGTGTGTTATCTCTCCGTATGAGTATACGTGTACATGTGTGTTTGAGAGGAAGAAGCCCAGGAAGCAGCTGTATTTATGTATACATGTGTCCGCAACCGTGCGTCCGGGCTCTCATTGCTTGTTGCTGGCATGAACAAGCAGGAGCTGATCTGTAACATCCTCACATGACAGCTTAACAAAAGGAGAAACAAAGCGCGTGTCGGCCTCGACGACAGCCAGTCGCACACCCTCCCGATGTGCTGTCTGAATCAGATGTGCCCGTGAGGCAGCAGGACGGCCTACAGCTCCATGACTGCTTTAATTATTTCCAAAACGTGCTTGGTCTGTGAGTCCACATTCGTCTGGAAGGTGAAAGCATGGGTTCCATCGGATGATGTTTGAAAAGCCAGCTGGACTCAAACAGCTTTTGTTCTTTCTGAGTCTTTGTTCTCATCCAGCTGTTTACCTAGCTAAATTGCTGAGATTTGGAAGGGGCAAGGTAGAGACAGCGGCACAGTTGAGACCAGTGAGCAAAAATCACGTGCATT